>JABASH010002090.1:0-21994 GCA_019776445.1 Tomocerus maximus
GATGATAATAATAAGATTTCTGTTTGATAGATGAACTTTGAAAACGATAATCCGTCGTTTCTGCCCGCTACTCTCAGTTGTCCACACTTTTTCTTGTCTGCAAAAATATTAATTCACTTTCTAATTTTAAAAAGTTAGAATATTTTTAGCGAAAATGTTTACTTACTTTAACAACCAATGTCATGGGGAGAGCGTGTACAACCTCATCAAGACAACAGAAGCCCCACCTCCGAATCCTCCGATGTATCGGTCCCGCTACTCACAGTATGTGAGAGACGAGGCAAGATGCAATAAAACCGGTTGTTACCGCACGATGGGCACTCCAAAGGAATGTTTGTGTCCTCCAGACAATTATTTGCGAAAAAACTCACGAGCTCCCATTACTATTCGTCCTCCAGGAATCCCCAAAGTTAACTTGGCGGTGGACGCTACACCTCCATGTGCCGATGAAGCTGATGGTGGGAATGGATCTCCGGTGGCAGAAGATGGAAGCTGTTGTCCACCAAAATGTCGTTATCGGGTATGTTGCAATAGTGAGCCGAAGCCCCCAGTGCCGAATAGTTGTTGTGGTCTTTGTCTGATTCCAAAAGGTGGCCGGGATTTTATTCGAGCTAACGCAGTGAAAGTGGTCAGACAACCCGCTCGGGTGCCGGAACCTCGTTACGTATTTCATCGCAATGGCCACACTGCCAACTGGGAAGCGTCTGGATACTCAAGGAAATATGTTTGTAAAAAGGACTTTGGCCAAGTCCCAGAATATTTGGACTGCATAAAAGAGCAATTGAAAGCTGACGATATGCAACGAAAATGGAATTTGGAACAACCGAAACGAGACGCCAGGGATAAATGCCGTCACATTCCTAATGAAGAGCGAGATGAACTCATTTGTGGATTGAAGACAAAATGGGAAGAGGTTTTCAAGGAATACCAAAGCATGTCCCTGCTCATTGACACTGCAGCAAAAGTCAAGCAACGATTCGGCCTCGAGCAACGGATGAAAGAATTGGAACGAAATATCCAACTAATGGAACGTCATGATCACATTTTCGTTGCTGATACCGACAGCTCTTTTTATCTCGCCTAACTTCAATTCGCCGTATCTTCAGAATCCAAAGCATCTTGAAGTATACTTATTATCTGATTTGTAAAGATTTAATTTATTATAAACGATATATGAAAACTCATTAATGTGATATAGATGACAGTCTTTCTTATGTACATGTACCTAAGCATCAAGTTATACATCTGCTATGATCCGCTGTATACCATTTGCTGTGACAATTTTCTTAAGATATTAAAGATTTACTCTGCTGAAATAATTAATGTTTAATACCTTATCACTAGATCTCATTGCATACCCAATTTATAAACGTATCGATTTTTACGAACTCCAAAATTACTTGAAACGAAAGAATAACGTATGCATAAAATTAGCGTAACGAAAGTGTTGCCACCGAAAATATTTTCGGGGTGGAACGTACGTGACCTTCAGATCATATCTGGTCTGGTACACGACTGCGATGAAACATTGGGGGTCATGAGTCATGATGTCTAATCTAAATATTGGTAGCCATCGAGGTATACGAAGTGGTTTTCTATAGCGATTTTTAGTACAGTGTGGTGCCAGATAGATGTGTTGAAACTACAGCGCCTGCGTGCTAACACGAAGTCCATTTCATTCTCCATGACAGAATGTAAGCGTGATAAAGTGTTGATATAGAAGAAGGTGCTACCATTAATTTTTTGTGTTAATGATAAGCGGTAACAGTGACAGGGATTTTTCGGGATATTTCGCCTCGATTAATTTTACACCTTTTTGCTTCTAACGAAATGTTTCCGAAATTGATATTGGACGATAATTCCATTTTAGTTTACGAAAAAACAGTGTCATGTTTACGAAAGTTCTGTTGATGAGTTCTCCGTATACCGTATGAATCGGTTCGTGCAGTTTTAGTTAAAATCATTAGTAAAGTGCGATTCTCCTTCTGCATGTGCTATAACCCTTATTCATTTATTGGCAAAGTCACATGGCTGAAAGAGCAATTGACATTTATGTTTCTAGAGTGTACATGATGAATGTCTGTCGGATTCAATAGTTCAATGGTTAAACAAAACCGTTTTTTACTAATAATACTGGTTTTAATACGTTTATTGGATTCATTTCCAAACGTGACGTTTATAGTATACTTGCTTATTCCCGTCCATTGCATGTTATCCACAAAGTAAAAGCTTGGCAGCAATTCAAATTGCAACAGTGTAAACAAATTGAGTTGTAAGTACACTGCACGTACACTGCAAATTGAAAGCTTTGAATAAGTGCATATTTTTTAGCAGTGCAGAATTGTGCATAAAGGGTTTGTGTTTGCCAGTATTATTATGAGTATTAGTAATAGACCCCCGTACAATGACATGAAATCCAGACGGAATAAAAAGCAGTAGTTATAGCTCTTCAGAACAACTGTGTTGACTTGCATTAATTTCGCCAATTATAATTAATGACTCTTATCCTCTTACATTTAGCAGCTTGTCTAAACGAAATGAAAAGAGAGACACAAAGAAAAGTGACAACAAAATGTAAATACACGTAATGATGCAAGCCTCTCTGGCGCCAGGACATTTATGAGGATTAAAATTTTCGTCTAACTCCTAATTGACTTTTTTAAGTCTGTACAAGGATTCCTTGAGAGCGTGTATTAAGTCTGTGCACTCTCCCCTAAAGTGACATTCTAAGTTTTACATACCTACATGAATTCCTTGTCTACTAGATTACTAACTTGAGATAGATGACGAGAAGGAGATGATCGTAGAGATAGTAAAAGTTTGTCGTATATTTGTATGTTGTGACGGGAAGAGAAGATGATAAGTCATATCTTAAGTCTTGTGTTAACTCCGTTACACAAAATAGCCTAACCTGAATACCTGAAAGCCTAAATCCCTCATTTTAAGAGAGAACTTTGTAAAAGATACTTCCTATGAATTGTGAACTTTCTTTACTTCGCGTCATAATGCTCTCCATAAGTTTCAAGTGTATGGTACACAATGTGTAAGCTTTTAATTTCGTTTCAGACTGAGAATGAAAATATTCATGAGACAAAACAACTTGATTCATCTCGCCCTACATTATACAAGGATTTACATCGTAAACGTTAAATGCTAACCATTAATGCGTTAATATATCTTCTGTGACCAATTGTCACGCACCGTGCCAGACCACTTACTTGAGCATCTGCCTTCATCAGCCGTTTAATATCGATTAAGTCGATAAAATAAAATATTAGCTTGTAGGTAAAAGAACTGTGTCAAGTAGCTTGCCTTTGATTCACAGAGATTTGAGCTCCATTGCACACAGACACTTTGGGTACCTTGATACACATTGCTACATGGAATCTAATTGAAACCGCACCCAATTCTTTTTCCCTTTACGAGAGGCATCCCATCCTATATGTAATGGGGAGATAAAGACCTAAGTGAAGGCAGTGCCAAATAATTCAATGATGTATTACCTCAAAATACTAAGGCGATTTGCACTTCACTCAACTCTGAAACTACTTACCTCCACCTGTAAGGAAAAGTTTTAACTTTGCAAGATCTACTAACGTCACTAATGGAAGGAACTTGGGTGGAAGTGGTGGAAGTTAAAGTAGAGTCATGGAATTGTGTAGGGCAGAGATAAATCTACTGCAGAATTTAAATAATCGAATTGTGTCTAATAATCCAATTCGCCCTTTTCATTCAACTTTAAATCCAGTTCACTTCTACTTTACTACATTTATAAGGTAGTTGAAGATTAGGCCGAGATGAAGTATGATATGAATTGGAAAAAAGCCTGCTAAATTACTTATAAACAAGGTGAATTTACAAGGTGCATGCAGAGATACTACGTGCCGAGGAATAAATTGAATAAAAAAGGAGTTTCCTCTACATTGGAAAAGTTACTGTCGTCTAATTTCAATTTCTAGTCTGCTGTAACTTATCTGTTCTAGTCAATAACCGAGTCAAGATCAACATGAGACAATGCAGAGTTAACCTATATCTAGAAAAAAGATCAAACAAAAATAAGAAGCACACACACACGAGCACCAGAGAATTCCACAAGAAATTACAATGCAATAAGTACAAAGTTAAGGAAGATAAACTTCAAGATCAGGATAGAATACTCATTAAATGAAGGCGATACTATAGGTGACCACTAAACTATCGAATCTACATTTTATATGTATATACTGATGGAGTACTAATAAGGTCCCGATAGAAAAGAGGACGTGACAGGAATGAAAGCATCTCTAAATAATATCGTTATAAACTCATCTGTAACTTGTAGGTCTGTAAGTAGGAAAACTGAAATGAATTGCTCACATCTGGCTGTCTTGTCAAATCAATCCAACTGTAATTTCTGATGGGTACGTCCACATTGCAATCACAATGCAATTTTCAGCTGAGATATGCATCACAGAAATGATACAAATTCATTTGAATGTAGGAAAGTGCAATAAATAAGGAAATGGCAAAACACGCACAAAACTCATCTTGGAATAAATAGACTCTCCCTAACATACAATTACTAATACAACTACAGTGGATGTGTGTAGAAAAGTAGTTTATTTGGCTCTATTCGATTTAGAAGTGGAAAGAACCTCGTTGGAATACTAAAATACCAAAATATATTATTTTCGAGGCTCTAATGTTGTGAACTTGCAATCAGAGTGCAAAGCATGATCAGGAAAGTCATATGTATGTAGACAATGTCAAAAAATGAACAAATGTGTTTTGCTTCAATTTGGGTTGAGCTATGAAGAGTTAAGTGTGTAAGTAAGCAAAGTACAGTAATACCGTAGGAAAACAAAAGTTGAAAATCCACTTTGTTTAAAGTTTAAGCTTGACTTGACTCTTTTTGGCTACAAATGAGCTGTCCGTTCTTCAGTGCTCCCAAATGGCTCTCATCTTCCAAATGCTGTCTGCTGTCATGTCTGTACAGTGCAATGCAATCTTCTACAGATCTACTGCTGACTTACTCACAAACTGATCGCAGAAGATGTTTTTCTCTATGAATGAGGCAGATTAAAACCGGGTGGACTCACCAGAAAAAAGCAAGTTGCATCTTTTTTAGGTAGATAACATTGTGCACTCAAATCACAAGTGCACTTTTATACAGATTGTCATGTCCTGATTATAGTTACACTGCAATTACATCCACTTTACTCTACAACAGGTAAATAGACACTGAAATAATTAACAAGACTAGCCGGCTTGTTTACAAAAATTGGTGCTAAATCCACACCGTAGGCTAAGCCTTCCCTTATGACTTCCCAGACTTTATTATTTTGTGAAATAATAATCGTACTCATTGATCACACTCTTTTAAGGTTTACTATGATTTATGGTTAGGTTTACTATGGTTTACTATGAACAAAAACTATGATTTTAAGGTTTACTCATTTTCAGGACCATTTTGTCATATGTACAAATTCACTCACACTACCCTCAAAGAAAAATCAATTATAAGCTGTATGACAGGACAGGATAGATAGTGAACGATCGATTTCTATCTAGTACATTGTTGGTAAAAAATATCTTCCTGGCATCACTTCTTTAGTGAATTCAATTTTATTATTAATCATCAAACAGTCAGCAGTTGTTCGATCGATCTGCTAATGAATGGTAATTAAATACATCTAAATCTACTACGATAAGGTGTACTACTGTAGATATCGCATTCTTTTGATAAATATTTTACGTGTAAAGCACAATGGGTTATTGTGTTACGGAGAAATTACATTGGACATTACGTGCTGATATATTGAGATAACAAGGCGTTTAGTGAAGGATAGTTTACTTAACGATGAGAGGTAGGGATACGATTAGAAGAGATAATATGCGAAATCCCGTCAAACTGCTCTCAATTTTTGACACTGACATTTGCAGAAAAGCGCATTAACTCATCCGGTTTTCTCAAACACTAAAGCGTCTTACTTCTCAACAGTTAAGAGTGATACCTATCAAAAGACGTTAGTTGATAATGTTTTGTTGGAGCGATATGAAATTATGACTGCGATTGCGTTGAAGAACATTACATTACTTTCAAAGTTACATGCAACAGAAAGCACTGTATAATGAAATGTTATTAGATACCTACCTATTTACTAACATTATGTTAAATAAAAAGGAATGGCCAAGTTCACGAAGAGCAAGGCTTGACTGCCAGTTTACAGAAAACAAGGGAAACTTGTCTAGCAAAGGCAGTCGCCAAAAAAATCTATTTTGTACAGGTTGGAATTGGAAAGAAGAAATCAGTATGAACTAACTAAATAAATTATGAGAATCAAATTAAAATATTTATCGCCGGTACATATACAGAAATCAACAATACTAACACGATACAGGCAATTGTACTGCTGAAATTAACTGATTGGCAGACATTTGCACGGCAGCAGGTAGTATAGGTACAATTTGAATCTCACTGCGTGGATTGGATTGTAGTTTGACTTGACGAGACGTGGAAAAAAAGCAAAGGAAACAATGCAAGTGTGAGATGAGGAGGGACACTCAACAATTGCATTGTACAGAATGAAATAAAATGAAAGTTATGAAAACTATGAGCATTAAAGAAAAGTCTATTCGTCTGCCCATCTACGTAGTAGAGGCATTGCAACACTATTATAATATAATCGTGTAATTTCTAACATCCCACTCAAGAAACTCTCTTCTCTAGAGGAAAGGGAGAAAAGACATGATGAAAGAAAAAATGAAAGAAATTCTATGCCTGACCATGCTATGTAGCAGTTATTATTGTTCTCAAATGGAGAATTCGGGTTTTCGGATATTTTTCTTTCTGAACTACAAGATGAGCTCATCTTTTAACAACTTCAACTACTTCAACTTACCAAACTCCATGCATGCACCATTAATGCATAACGGGTTTTGGAACTGTACAGAGCTGGATAGTAACTTTATAACAGTCCTTCAGGACTTTTAAAGCGTTAAGACTTTAAGAGATTATCATATAAGGAATCCTAAACTTATTACCTACTATATTTGATATTGAACAGATTCAGTTTCAATTTTACTAGTCTAGATTATATACAGGTATGTATATATACAGCAAACTGTAGGTACCTTGGTAGGTAAGTACGTAAATTATTTTACATTTTATTGCAATGCATGTATTGAGGCAGTTAAGATATAGCAGATATTGAATTCGAAGAAAACTTGAAATTACTTTTTGCTACACGCAGTTAGTAAATGAATTACAGACATTTTCTTTTCTCTGTAAATATTTTGTGTGTACTTGCGTATGGCATTAGGTATGAGTAAAGTATGTGACATTTTAGTGTAATGATCATCTTCAACTACGAAGGTGAGTAATAAACGAGCAAAAACAGTTAAATCTTCCTCGCTTTGTGGCAAAATGGATTAGTTGGTGGCTATTGGAAAATTGCTGCGATTTTGTGGGTAAGAAAAAAAGTGCCGCAAACAGACAGGAAAATTGCAGTGGGCAAAAGTATGCGCAAAATGAAGGTAAAAATTTGAAGAAAAGTGGTAAGCAATAGACGCAGGTTTTGAATGTAGACTTCACTAGGAACCTAAATTGCCTTCTTTGTCAAAGCAGTCAAGTGAGAAAAAGTGAACAGAGAATGGAGACAGATAAGATGAAGAGGATCTATTAAGTCTCTTGTTCAGGTTGTTATATATTGACATTTAAATCCTAATTTGCCGATTATCGGTATGCTATGACTTTCAGTTTCGCTACACCAAACCATAGCAAAATGTGAAACAAACTTTAAATTGACGATGATCGCAAGGGATGATATGCGTAGTCAAACCACCGACAAAATTTGCTTTGTTGGTGGTTTTCTAAAGTCTGTAAGTGAGCGGCGAGCGTGATGACGATCTTTGAATGAGATCATAATTTCCTATAAGAATTAGTATAATATAAATACTAATCGTTATCTCTTACCATTTCTCTTCTTTGATTACTAAAGGAAATACATTTGATTGAGTAGAAAAATGTAACATCCTACAAACCTCCTGTGGTCATAGTCATTAAAAGCACGTACACTTAAAAATACTAATTCAATAGAGTCTTTAGTAATTAAATTACGAGCGCAGGAACCAAAAAGACGTGATTACAGTTTCTACAACTTCCAATTACAACGTGGGATTGTGAATAGTAAAGATGGTACAACCTGATTCTGAAAATATTTTGATCTAAATCTGCAATTTAATTGCGCCTGCATCCATCCATTATGGTTGATGGTATAATCAACTGCATTTATTAGTGTTACGTTTCCGTAACCAGTAAGTAGAGTATTACTAAACAAAAGAAGAATATTATTACAATTGTCACAATTCACAAGAGAGAGAAACTCGTCCGAAGAAGAGATGAGTTTGGTTTAGTTCTTGAGGCATTAGAATGGAGAGTGTCTTTTCGCACAACTATATTAACAAGAAAATGACAGGTAGGTAGTCGTACTTGTTACATTTAATTGTACTGCCATTGCAAATGAAATAAGTAACGCTGGTTCTTGAGACGATAATACGTAAGCATACATGACATGAAATGCATTAAAGTAATCAGGAAAACGAAAAATTTTATGTTAATTATAACATTCAACATCTTATAGACTAAAATATATAAAGTGTAGCAAGACTTGCATTTGTCAAACCAAAGTTAATTTGTTTGGATTTTGCATCTTAAGTGTGTGTACATAAAAGTTACATTGTTTTACAAAGCATTACACAGAAAAGTAGGTACCTGTATGTAATTTTGTTGGAATGGCACTCTTCCTCAGGTCACTAATAAGTTTCTATGCAATAAAGAAATAATATTTCAACAGTACCTACTGAGGAGAGAGGGAAAGGAAAATAAAAGGAAAATACATACATACCTGCGTATTTAAGATGATAAAGGAGTTGTTTTTAGTTTAGATATAACTCAACTATTCTACCGTATACGAAGTAGTATTAGCTGTGATTTCCAGATGAAGATTGTGTTTAGTTAGCATTATTCCATTAGAGTAGAATAGAGAATTAGCAACAAACAAACAGCAAAGCAACAATAAGCAACCCCACTTATTGTATGAGCGTATAGTTTTCTTAACAATTGAATATAGTGCAAAAGCAAAGTTGCACGAAGCCAAGTTGGTAGAGGAAAAGAGAACCGACCCCCTCGCTTAGAGTTGTTTGTTGTCCAAGTGAACAAGTGAATTTTCTTGGCACACTGGCCATTGACTTGCTGGCTTTATAAGCAATCTGCAACAACATCCAACCAGCAAGTGTCCACTTGGATCCTGAACTGAGAAGAACTTCTGAAAAACTATTTCTAAATTTACTTAGCTGAAGTGGCTAAGAAATTTTAAAAATTGTCTTGTATTCCTAAAGCATCATGAAGATTCTCGTGGTAAGAAATTTTCGGATCTCTGCATTATTTGTGCCCGGACTTAAACTAAAAAGAACTTATTCAGACTTTTTGTGTTGTGACCAGTTGTGTTATCAGTGATAAATTTTCCGCGGATTTTAATGTTTCTTCTGTTTGCATTATTAGGTGCTAGCATCATTTGGGGTGCTGGTTTCTGCAGCTCCTCAGTACGGCGCGCCGCAAGGAAATTATGGTCCCCCTCAAGTCCTGTCCAGCAGTTACGGACCTCCCGTACAATCCTATGGGCCTCCTCAAAATGCATATTCAGCTCCGCCATCTTCTTATGGTGGACCCAGTGGAGGATACGGTCCCCCACCTCCAGTAGTCCATAAACATGTATATGTGTAAGTAAAATAACCGACGGACTTGCAGTGAGATTTTGGAAATCCTGGATCTGGCTCTCATTTCTATTGAGTATCTTATTTTATTATTATCAAATCTCATGCAATTGTAGGAATATGTTGATTTAACTAATAACTTGAATCATTTTACTTTAAAAAGGCACGTACCTCCACCAGAACCACACTATCCAAAAGCCAGAAAGCCATACGTTCCACCACCTCCACCACAAAAGCATTACAAAATCATCTTCATTAAGGCACCAACTCCTCCACCTCCAGAAATTCCCGATATTCCAGCTATCCCACCTCCTCCAGAAACCAAGACTCTTGTGTAAGTTGGATTTTATTTTTTGACCATTTATTACCATAAACACTGTTTATCAGTTTTTCACTTGTGAATTTTCATGACTTTAGATACGTACTGGTGAAGAAACCAGAGCCAGCACCACCAATTAATATCCCACTGCCACCACCAACTAAACCATCCAAGGTATGATTTTTGAAAATGAAAACACTCATACGATTTTATTATAATTAGCATCAGAAAAAAATGCATCTTGGAATTTTTATTCAATTTCAGCCCGAAGTATACTTTATCAGATACAAAACACCCCAGAAAGAGGTTTATGGCGTTCCTCAAGGTATACACTTCAATTGATTAACATTTAATTTATGTAGTACCACTATAGTATGCGGCTAATGATGAATTGTGACCTAAGACTAATAAGAAAGCAAAACAATGACACCATGTCATTCGTTTGCACACGGATTGTGATAGTTTACTACGGATATTAGTGCAGTAATTCACTTGATAATTTAGTGTAGGACATTTTCTGCCTCTTTCAATAAATCATTGCCTGATTACATTTTCTAGGTGGATATGGAGCTCCTGCTGTAGCAGATATCGGAGGAGATATCGGAAGCAATTCAGTCGGCGGTGATTACGGTGCTCCAGGACAAGACTACAATGTGCCCCAGTACTAAATGTAGGATGAAGAAATAGGAGTCTGTAAATTAATTATACCTTTAAATTACCACCAAAAACCAAAAAGTTATTTTTATAGATAAATCTGCGTAAGAAAAGCGTTTCCCATCCAAGTACCATAGTAGGTAGGTGTTTTTGTTGCGTCGGCAATCCTCTATTCTTTTCCAAGTCTGTTTTCGCGTAGTTTAATTGTTGTTAATATTAATATTCCTCCTGCTTCTGTCGATCATCTTTCAATGCAAAGACAACGATAGAGAAACTATAATGTCGTAGAACAGTGCGGGTTTTCTCCCTTACTATAATATTTCCATATTTATAAATGAATCATTGTTGATTGCCAAATTAAATTATCGTTATTCCAATGGCAGATCGATTGATACCAATACCATAGCCAGACGAGACAATTACTAATTGTTATACCCTTGATCGAGTTAGTAGGAAAACTCAAGACTATAAGAAACTATTTCTCACAATACTGCGTTAGCTTATGCTGTTGTATATTTTCATTACAAAATACTAGTTTTGGGAGAATATGAACACTGAACCTAAAATGTATAAGCGAAAATACTAGAGATTATAATTAGCATAATTAGATAGGTAGTGGGTACCTAAAGGCAATGCTAAACAAATACCAACAACGTACGCCATATTATGAACGTGCATTGAATTTTCTCAAGAACTGTAACTGTTAACATGTAATGTAAACTGTAATATTATTTTATTTTTATTATTACTATGTGTTGGAGATGTGTGAAGCGCGTGTAGAAAAACTATCAAATGTGTTGCTCCAAGTTTTGTAAATCTTTGTGATTATAATAAGGATTTAGACTAACATAATAGCAACACGATTTTGTATACAAAAACATATGAATGAATAAATACCAAAAATGCTGCTCATTTTGACAAAAACAAATAATGTGGTAGAACTGTCTACCGAAAAGTGAAGATGTTTAATTGCTCTGGCTCTAAGAGTATTCTTGATAGCTTAAATATTTGGGTATTAAACGTTTGTTTGAGTAGAGCATACGATTTATCATGCAGATCGCATTAAGATATGGAAAGAGTTGAGTTGTTGGTGTGGACTTGTAAATGGGAATTGCGATTTCACGGTCGGCTGAGGTAATTGAAGCGAAGAGGAGTGTGACAGGAGAAGAGAGAAGTCAAGTCAAACCAAGAGAAGACAGCTCACATATTTTATTGTTATGAGGAGTAAAATCGAGGGCATCTTCATCATCTAGTAAAGGCTAGAACTCTTCTACCTACATACATCTACTTGCTTTCCTAGTATTTCTTATGATAATTTTTTAGAAAGTTTTTACGGAAATTCTGGTTGAACTAGACTCTACTTTGACTTAAGTCTGAATGTTCTGCACCTTGCCATACACACCACACAGTCTCGAGTAGTATTAGCTTTTCACTCAAATAAATACATGCAAACTCCTAATCTTAATGTAGGAAATATTTATGCTGCAACCCTACACATTACACTTGTTTACCAGTGCACATATGAATACTAATGGGACAGTTAGCATTGTTTACACAGTCGGGGATGTGAATGAGTGCGAGAGTCTTTACGTATACCTACTCTGAAAGTACAACTTGCTACCTAAAACAAAGAATATGCAAATGTGTATCTTCCCATTTCCAATCTAAATGAAATGAAAGAAAACTAGACCATAGCAAATGAAATGGAATCAGCGGATATGCACACACATTCAAAGAGGAAATGGCCTTAACCACTTTGCTACATGACATCGATGTAAACACATGCACATTTAACCTTTACCACTTATACTGGCTCAAAAATATTCTCATTGTCTGCATTATATACTATGATACATACAATTTCATGTAAAGCAATGCTAACATCATTTTTATTCCGAGCCTCCCTATACTTGTGCCAATAAAAAATACATACAATACTAATGCGCACAGCATTGTAAATCATCACTGAATGTGCATCTACATGCTAACAGACACCTTTTCGTATAAATGGTAAAGTTAATCGGTTGAATAGCACAATTTTCTCTGTTCTGTGTCCGCTGTTCATATCTAATATGATTCGATACGTTTTTCTCAGTTCCTCAGATGTATTTAGGTAACGATATTTCTGTTATACTGTCACTATCTACTAAACTATGGACATAAGTAGGTATGTCAAATTAAGATGCAATTCGATGGCATGATATGATGGTGCTTTGTAAGTCAAGTTGGCTTACTGGGTAAGTAGTTTATCTAGTCAGACTCACCAAAAAGATTCCTAGTGCTTCTAGCCATACATTCTGCAATCTTGTAGCATACACACAGATAATTTTTGTCGTGGTGTACTCAACTATGTTGTCGACTGACCGGCATGCCCATTCTTTTTGTGTCCCTATCATCAACACCTGCACGTATGGATGCATTTACATATATGCATCGCTATTGGTAGCTAATCATGAGTAACGTTAGTAAAGTAAGTAAAAAAGTCAGTCATGTCAGGTGAAAGCTGCTCGACCACTTGCATCTAACAGTAATTACTGTTTGCGTCTGATATACTGATATCTATATAGTCTTATTGCTCTCCCTTGGGAATCCTTCCCTTATTAACTACGTCTGAGCTCACTTTTATATGTACTTAGATGCTACGTGATACGATAAGTTCAACGGAAGACATTCTTCTGTATTAACGACAAGCATTAATGCGAACAAAGTCATATTTTCCAAAAATGTAATTATAATGCCTTTATCGGTTTTAATTCTTGTAAGACATGTGCCCATTTACAAAAGAATTTCCCCTTTTGTCTTTTCGTCCTTTTATCTTGAGAACTGCGGTAGACTTTTAAACTTGGTGATTTAAGTATCTTGGCATTCGATACAATGTGAAAGAATGCACTGAGTAAATATTTAAAACATGATTCTGCTAACATTACAAATTGCAGTAGTATCTTGTTTCTGAGTGTAGCCTTTGAAGCATAGATGTTTAAAGCTATAAATATTCAAGTTTGAATTCAATTATGAAGAACGATATTTTTTACTGGTCTTTATTAAATTGCCTGAATGGGATTAACTAACAATAGGTTTTCGTAAAGTGAATTAGAGTGGAATTGTAACACAGACTCTTCATAATACCATGACCATAAGGTGAGTTAACCAAAACAAACTGTGCCAAGTCATCGTGACTCGAGAAAATTGGGTTCATTGTCATTGTTGTTTACTGATTGACTAAAGGAAGCTAAATTACAATACAATCGCCCTTGATATTGAAAATCTGTTATTTTCCTATAATGGAACCATCTCGGTAGATTACCTGACTGCAACAATAGAATTCCTTCTTTATTTCACAAATGAACAAAATCATATTTTATATCGACTGTAGTAAATATTCTTGGAGACTGAACATTAAAACTGAAAATGAAATCGCTTTTTCACGCACTGACACTGTTGGCATTCTTTGCAAAAATAATGTCGATCTCGATAATATAATTTAGCTTGCAAATTGCAAAATGTAGCATCAATCTATATCTATATATAGTAAAGGTAATTGCTACAAATAAATAGTAATCTCTAAATGTTATTCTTTAACACTAAAGAAAGTATAAGCGCTTGCAATGCATTCTTATTATGCCAATACCCACATAAAACGTTTGCATATCTTCATATTGCTACTATATACCTCCTTAACACACATATATTCCTCATTCTTATTCACTCTTTCAGCAACAATAAACGAACATATTTAAGCTAACTTACCATTAACTGACCTTCACATCATTTTGGTTTTCTGTTGTAGGTGAAACTTAAAGTGGCTCCGCTTAGATTCTATTTAACGTTCATATTGCACTAGCTAGATGATCATTCTCTGTTGTCTATACATATAAGTAAGTACTATCGATACATTAAACATTATCAAAGCCATAATAGCTATAGTGCTGTATAGTGATAATAAGAAGCACAGCGTGCGCGAACTGAAAGGTACAATAAAAACTCCTGACATTGATGGTAGAAGAAGCTTCAATATGTTCATTTACTAATCCAGTTTATTGTTTTCCTGCCATATACTCTGAGATTTATAAAAGCGAATTTGATTTCCATATTCGCTGACCAGTAAGGTTGTATTGACCCACTAAAGATAAATATAAATTGAAAGTTAGTTAATAATAGAATGAGCATGTTGTAAAGTTGCTCGCAGTCTCAACTCACGAATAGTTACTCTCAAACCCCGACTTATTTTGCCTCTCAGTTTCCTCTCTGTTTATTTATAACCTCTTTGGTTACATTACAGCGTAATTAATGCATATGCACTTTACTCATCAAAAAATGGCAAAATTAATGAGCTTGGACTGGATCTGTTTAGTTTCTTCTGCTGTCTGAATCCTTAAATAGTCAGTGATTGCAGATCCATGATTAAGTGAAAATGATGTACTGTAGAAGTCGTTTGATTACAAAATAGCACTTTTATTACGGAAAACGCACCACAATCAAGTTCAACAAAAACAATATAATAGCATGTATACTACACTAGTAAATCATGCATATTCAACAATGAGTTATAAAGATAGAAATAACATTTTTAGTGTAAGTAACTATTCAAACAATGAATCATGTCATGTTTCAAAAATTCTATATCAAATTCACCACCAATAGTATGATGATATTATCAGTTCGAAAGAAATAACAGGATATTAACTAAATGCGACTTTCATTCCTTGACTTCCTTAGGGGGTGTGACATCGGAGTCCTTATCTTTGTCATCTTTGTCGTCACTGGATCGTCTTCTCTTTCCGTACTGAGACTGCTGGTCTGGGACTCCATAAGATGGTTGTTGAGGTTGACCATAACTTATCAGAAATAATTTGAAGTTAGTTTAGAACTAAATAGTTAGTTGTTTGGCATGCATTCATCAAATATACTTTACTACCTGGTGCTTGGAGGAGACGGAGGACCATTCCATCCATAGCTAATGTTGATTTGATTCGGTGGGCTTTGTTGCACACCACCATATCCTCCTGGTCCTTGCATTCCCATGTCACCTCCTGGTCCTTGCACTCCCATATCCCCTCCTGGTCCTTGTGGGGATTGACCGTAGCCTGAAGGTCCACTTGGTCCGGATCCATATCCTCCTGGTCCTTGCATTCCACTGTCACCTCCTGGTCCTTGCTGACCGAAGCCGGAAGGTCCGGATGGTCCTTGTGAAGGTCCTTGTTGATCAAATCCAGATGGGCCTTGTTGTCCATATCCAGATGGGCCTGGTTGGGGTCCTTGTTGTCCATATCCAGATGGGCCTTGTTGGGGTCCTTGTTGTCCAAATCCGGATGGGCCTTGCTGGGGTCCTTGTTGTCCAAATCCGGATGGGCCTTGTTGGGGTCCTTGTTGTCCAAATCCGGATGGGCCTTGTTGTCCATATCCTGATGGGCCTTGTTGTCCATATCCGGATGGACCTTGTTGTCCATATCCGGATGGACCTTGTTGGGGTCCTTGTTGTCCATATCCTGATGGGCCTTGTTGTCCATAACCAGATGGTCCAGATTGTCCATATCCAGATGGTCCAGATTGTCCATATCCAGATGGTCCAGATTGTCCATATCCTTGTTGATTGTTGCCATATCCGCCGCCGCCAATAGCTGGGGGTCCTTGTGGTGGGCCTCCGAAACCTCCTGGACCTCCTGGGCCTAAGCAAAAATTGGTTATGAATGTACACTTTAAGCATATTGTATATATTTGTGATATCCTTTGCAGAAGAATATGACCGAAAAGAGATATACTTGAGGTGGGCCATTAAAGATTTTACCTCCGAAATTTGGCACAAATGGGAACACGGGAGGTGGGGGAGGGATGCCGATTCCTACGTCTATTCCAAGTGGTACAGGTCGCAAAGTAAGACCTCCAAACTTGTGGAATTTCCAGAGTGGGTAAGAACCAAATCCTTCAATTTTTGGAAGACTGAATATTCTGTCGTCAGCGGGGGTTTGTTGAGAGTCACTGTCTTTTGTTGATGGTTGATCTGGTTCGTCGTCAGAGACACAGACGCCAACAAAGGCTAAGAGGATTAGAACTCTAGACGCACGCATCTGTAAATAAAGGGAATGATGAAATTTTAAATGAAATTCAATATTTTTTGGGAAAAACTGAAAATTCTTACAAATTGTATAATATTATATCGTACCTTGAGTGTGGAGGAATATTTGCTAAAATTGAAAATGAAAAATTGGAAACTACTGACTCGAAATTTTCAGCTGTTGTAATCAACTGTTGATGCGTTGATGTCGAGATTGAAATTGGAATGATTTCCTGAAGGGTCTGTGACTATTTATAAGGGATTGAAATGAATGCTTCTCAATGAAGCCAAAAATAATCAATGGAAATTCACATTTGTGTCTTGTGAAATGAAATCTTGGAGACATCATTCTCTTACATCAGGTTATTTTAGGTAGCTATCTCTGAAATCAGGAATTTTTCCTTTATTTTTAGAGACCGGAGTAGGGCATTAAGGTAGTGTACTTGTAGTACTGGCATAATAAAAGCCTGCGTGACAGGATGCAAACAAACTCTCACTCTTCAGGGCACTATATGCCAGATACATTCACTTTCATCACCCTTTTAGAATGAGGCTGGAGTTATGTTGCTGGATGAGCTAAAGTGAAATTGGTTTAAGTTTAAGCTGCAAAGGACCTTGGCACAGAACGCAGGGTGAATGAAAGTCATGAAAGTACTGTTAGCTCTATAAATAATTCAGCCACCTAACATAAATCATATCTAACCAAACCTGATATTTTTCACAAAGGGTCCTTTGCAGATCAAAGCAGTCCACTTGAGTACCTTGGCCAAACCACCCTATACATTTGTATTAAAAGTAACACCACCAGTTTCATTTCTAAAATTTTCTTCGCATCATAAAAAGATATGAAACTCGATTTTCACGAAACAAAATCTTACTATTAAGAAACTGAAGTTGTGTGAAAACCCAATCTAATATTATAATATGGAAAAAGAATCATTACTATAAATGTAAAAACCTATTGTGCTAGATTTTAATTTGTGTTAACAACGACAAACTTTTTGTTCATGTAAGAAAACGGCCACACTTGTGTCAGTTGTGTCCATCTATGTTACGTATAGTTGCTATACGCTCTCGTATTCTGTATACCTAACCTTTGGTGAAACATTTTGAGAATGTAGAAAGAATTTTACTTCGTAGTTTTTGTTACATGGCCAGAATTAAATGACTCTCAAAAGCTAGCCCTACAATTTTAGTTGAGCATAAAAAATTATAATAAATTAAATAAGAGTGCCAAAGCCTTTTCTAAATAAATCTCACTCTTTCATATTTATTATGACCAATATAGCATTTATGACAGTTTTAGATGAAAATTAAGCCCCTTACATAAAGTGCTGCTGACTCTGTATGAAAAATAAAAGCCTTTGAACAACATTGAAAATTACCGTTTTTATTACTTATTTGCTGACACAATTGAAAGCTACGGGAATGAATCTGTAAATTCGGAAAGTAAATACCTCAACACTAATTCATTATAATTATTTAGATAGTACACATGTGATATTCCAGCAACAGAACACTTTAACTATTCATTTAACTTTACACATCTTTTATGATTATGTGTCATATTTGGTATGTAGGTAGTATAGTAGGTACATTAATCAAAGTTTATTTGGCTTGCATTTGACAGCAGATGTTGTACATTACACAATTGCAGAATAGAATGAATTATGTGAATCACTTAATGACTTTGACTGGTTGATGAAAGGTATATAACAACTTAATGGTACATATTATAATGTGTCAGTATTTGTTATTTTTTGCTTGGTAATGACTACTGATCCGCTTACGAATTCACGTATTCGTGTAATTTTGAATTTCTCAATAAACTGCTGTATTTTCAATATTATTTTTGATAAGTAGACCTAAACACGACCTAGCTATTTGTATTTGCAGAGATAAATAATAGGACAAGTAGCATGTACAATAATATTATATTCAGTTAGGTATACATATAGTAGAAGTATTTGAAAGCATGTATACACTAACGTAAACTGTGTATTTACTAAATAAAATGATATGAGCCTTAATTAACCGTCATCAATCATACATCGCACTCATCTATGTCGCAAATCTATGTCAATAAAAGTACTACACGGGCAGTTTACTACTAGTATAGAGCCACAGTGATATTATAATTCATTGAAATGCTTTTGTGTGGCAGAATTGATTCAAAAACGAATTAATGAGACAACTTCAAAATTTTTATTTAAAACAATATTTGTAACATGTAATCTAACAATTTTATTTATAATTTTCATTCCAACAGTTTTAGATTTCCTTTATTACATGTACCGATTTCAGAGGGCTGGCAAAAAATGAGGATGTTCAAAGGTTCTACTGTTAACGTCGAAAATTAAGCTACATTAATCTTCAATTTGTTACAATGTTATAACTTTATAATAGAAGAGAACAGATTAATAGGAAAATTAAGGATTTCATATCTACATACTTTTTGTCTGAAATATATTTATACCTTTTTAAAAACAACAGGTCTCAGAATCAGTATTTCATCTTAAAAGACTTAATTTGCTTATGAATCAGTTCTACCGCCCTGTGGAATGTAATAAATGTATATATTTTGGACGTATGTAGGATGTAAGATGATTATTATGCACCATAGTTTTATTACGACGAAAATTACAATTTCGCAAATAAAAATGTAGTGACTCACACTCATAATGATAATTAATATGTACCTGGTGGGGTCAAGTAGGGCAATCAAGTAGTTAGACACTAGACAAATCACTGTTCACTAATTAAGTGATTCAATAAGGTACACTGCTTATAATATAAAGTAATAATTCTTAATTAAGACAAGCAGTATTATTTTGGAAATAAAGCCATCAAAGTAATTTCGTAATCTTTAATAATTCATAATCTAATTCATATTCATAATCTAACTTATATGATTCATAATCTACTTCAGTGTGGCCAAGTGACGATGTCATTGACTTACATTTGCACTCTAAATATATGAATCTTATAGTTCATCAATTACACCATTGGCGTCATATATAGTGCCATAAGTGGGCTGTGGGCTTTAGAAAGGGAACTGAGTAGATTGAATTATACTTAGGTTAAAAAGTAATTGCATTTTGCATTGCAAATGGAAAAGGCGCTTTTTACTCGGAATTATAACATATACAATCATACAATACCTATAACAGTAAGCAGGCAAAAATATACAGATATGATGGGGATTTGAGACTTTAATGGATCTTAAAATGTGAAGCTTTGAGATTTTCGAGATATCGATACTCATTTACAATTCAACGAGTTTCAACTTCAACGCTAGGTAGTTATTAGTTATGTATATTAAGGGTATTCATATCTTTACCCGCACTTTGTCAGTTATAGGTACTTCTGCAGATTGCAATTTATTCACTGCGACTGCGTAACAAAGTCCGGTCAAAAAGTGACTACTCTAATTATTATAGTCTGTTGTGCGATGTGTTTGTTAGTATGCTATGTACATGAAGAACGCATTGTGAAGTGTTGTCTGTAATGGCGTAATGGTCAAGTATTTTAAGTGTAAGCGATAAGCAGAGGGAGAGAGAGAAAACAATAGAAGTTAGTCGGTGTCGGTCGAAGGAGAGAGAATAGAAGCCGGTCGGTCGACTGAGAGACAACAATAGAAGATCCTCGATGTGTCGATGAGCTTCTATTATTCTCTGTCACGCAAGGCAATGTTTCCCCTAAAATGGTGGAAAAGAAATGGGTACCATGTACCACAATAATATTTTGTGGTACGTAGTAGTAGTATGTGGACGCTCCATATAGTTTAGTATCATATCATTTTATTATCATAACACTAACGTTACTTCTCTACATACAACATACCTTAACATGATTTCTACACATAAGAAACTGTAATACACTGCAAATAGAGCCTAGGACCGTAGGACCTACTACGCCATTATATTAAAATCTTTCTTTGAGTATGCGCTGTATGTATGCGACTGCAAAAGAAATAATTTGCAAACAAATGCAATGAAAAAAGCCTGTAAAGCACATACATTATTATAATAAGACAATTATTGCACTTTATAAATTATAATTAGGTATAGTATGTAGTATGTATATATTCACCACCATAACTTAATTGCTCTCTGACTCCCAATGTTCCCAGCCTATCCTCTTTACTGAGTGATGTATGATGAAGAATGTGCAAATCCTAGTGTTTCAGGAGCTTTTGGGGCCAGATAGTTCATTGCAGTTCTCGGATATTCTATAGCTCTTTTGTACATTACAGGCAGAGCCGGCCTCTGAGACGAGTCCCCAACATCCATCACTTGTTGACGACGATCATGGTCATAGTCACTCTCTAACATCTGTAATAGATACAGCATTGTTAAAATTTTACCCCTTTAGGTAGTTAGCAGACATCGTACAGGTGTATTTAAAATATCTTGCACTAGATACAGATAGGACTCTGAGATGTTGGTGGCCCACGCTTGGCTACTTAGAGATTCCGCAATAAAAATTTTATAATATTTTTTGCTGTTAAGACTACACCGTACTAAAATTCCAATAGTCCATGAAAATGCTAATAAATGGGACCAAGAGCTATTTACACATAAGGTGGGATCTACACCGGCCTTTAGGAATCGCAAAATCCTCCTACCTCCACGGCTCCAATACCACCAAGTGTACCAAATATCACCAAGTGTACCAAATTTAAAATCTCAGATTCTCCGACTTTTTCCCGAGGGCACCTATAGTCCTTTGATTTTTTAAATGAAATGAAATAGTATACTTTTCGACTTGTGAAAATAAAATATCGAGTCATTTTCTGCAAAGTTAATGCATGTAAAATTTGTAATAGTCATTTATGGCATATTTGGCAAAAGTGAGGACTAGGCGCCCTAGATATTTTCTTTCTCATTCCTTTACAACTTACTCAAAAGCGACCCCAATAGGTCAAATCAGGATTTTCAGCAATTATAATTGGGGTAATATGGTGTCATTGAGACGCTGTCACTCTATTACCTACTGCAATTGATTGCAAGAAGATGAAAAGGAAGGATTTGAGTTTCGTGGCACTAGACACTAAATAAAAAATTGGGTGATAACGCTTACGTCTCACCTTAAGGGGGGGTTCTTACCTTTTCAAAGCCAAGAATAGGGAGAACGGTCAAAGGTAGAGCAAAAAGGTTTAAACTTTTGAAATCTACCCATATATGTCTAGAGCACCTGAGGGCCAAATTTGAAAT
>JABASH010002091.1:0-21990 GCA_019776445.1 Tomocerus maximus
GTCAGTGTATTTTAATTCCATATTCTCTTTCGTTCCACCAGTGGCATATTAGTACCGGGAGGTTTCGGCAAGAGAGGCGTTGATGGAAAAATACTAGCCGCTCAATGGTGTCGCTTAAATGCAAAACCATTTCTGGGAATATGTCTTGGATTGCAAGCTGCTGTTATTGAATTTGCTAGGCAAGGATATAAATAAATCTTGTAAAATACACAAAATATCGTTACACTGTAATAGTAATGTGATATTTTTTAAACCAGGAATGGGCTGGGAATGAAAAATGCTAATTCGACAGAATTAGATGCAAATTGTGATTCTCGTGTGGTCATTGATATGCCCGAACACAATCAAGGACGTCTTGGTGGTACAATGCGCTTAGGACGAAGAGCAACTTTATTCCAACCAGGAGTTCCTTCGATTTTAAGTGAGTTTTTCATCTACTGAATACACCAATTAGCGTCTGCAATTTCATTCAATTCCTTTACAAAAAAATCAATTTGTTGTAGAGCAATTGTATGGGAATCAAGACACGATAGAAGAGCGTCATCGTCATCGCTATGAAGTAAATCCGGATTTTATCAATGAATTTGAAGCAGCTGGAATGATTTTTGTCGGTATGAATATCTTCTTGTCCTAGATAACAGTATATTATATTAAAAGCCGCACACTTAAAGAAAGGAGAGCCAGCAATAACCCACTATTGTTGGTAGAAATCTTTAAAATGGTCTACTCTACTTTTAAAAGATGTTTCCTAATTCGTACTGTCATGATTTGATTTTTCATAGTTATGTTATTTATATTATTTTTATGTAACTCAGGGAAAGACGAGACCGGGCAGAGGATGGAGGCTCTGGAATTATCGAACCATCCGTTCTATGTAGCAGTGCAGTTTCATCCGGAATATTTGAGTCGACCGTTGAGACCTTCTCCGCCCTATGTAGGACTCCTTATGGCCGCATCCAAACAACTTGAAACTTATTTGGCTTCAATTCCTACCAAACAAAACCCGAGCCAATCTTCTTAAATTTTTCGTCTTTTTTAGTTATTTTTGACTTCTCAGTTTTTAATGTTCTTGTTGGTGGACTGTATGGTATTGCTAGCGGCTATAATGAAATAATAACCGTAACCAGAGTTTACTATTACATTATGTAATGTGCCATGACATAAGAAGGAAATGTTTAGTTTTGGGAGTCAAAAATCTATACTTAAAATAATGTTTTTATAAATGTTTTACATTAGAATTTATACTTTAGCACATTTGCATTTCTGCGCCAATGTTGCTACAGTTTTCAAAAGTGCTATTAAATATAAGTCATTACAAAAATTATGTAGTATAAAAAATATGTTGCACTTCCTTTTGGCCATTATAATAGGTATCTCTTCAGTTTAGTCTCCTTCAATTAATGGGAATTGAACCCAATTGATCATGTAAAATGAGATGTTTTTGCATGCAAATCTGGTGATCGGAAACTGAAGTTTTTTTCGACCGGGACCCCGACGGAAATCGGAGAGTTAAAAAATAATATTATGTTATCCGGATATTACTCCCCAGCTCAATAATCTCATCTAGAGAACATAGTTTATATATTAGTTTGTACGTGTTAATTAAAACTGTTTCAACTGGAATCCTTTCTTTCCATAGATTTCCTCTTAGGAACGGACTTTTATGTACATGACTTAATTTTTTACTTTTTTCCTGTTACAATGGTTTGATAAGCGAATAAAAATTGGCAAATAAAAAGCAAAACTTCTTTTTCATGAAATTTCTAGTTATCTTGAACTAAAAATGCAAGAATTGAAATTGTATCATGAAAATGCTCTTTAAAAGCCCAGCGAACTGACAGGACAGGATCTTCGTGTTTAATCCATTCAGGCTGAGATGCACCTGACAAACACTGGACTGACCTACCATCTGGACAAGAGCCCTCCCTCCTGGCTGTTGCCCTGCATCTCGATGAAATGTCTAAACTGCTAGCAGTCAATTTGTTTAAGCATTCTTCTAAAGCATTTTTATTCCACTTTCATGTAACGTAAATAGAAAGGTTCAAATGGGACCACTAAGTTTCATTTTGAAATTGGACGGACTTTGAAATTTTATAGACTCAACTCGACATAGCATAAAACTATGAAACTAAAATCTAAAAAACATGAATGATATATTTTTTATACTTTAGTACATTATTACTACGGACAAGAGAACCCTGCCCTGTTTGCCAAAAACGTGACTCAGGGTTGGGAATGAATGATATACGTTCCATTATTGGTTTCAATTGTTCCAAATTATTACACTAATCAAAATAACAATAAATATACGTAGAGAAAGGCTAAAACTACTTTTTTCAACCAAAAATACAAAATGTTTACAACTTTTTACAAACATTCCAGACATTGTCAATAGAGGATAGATATAATATATGCAGAAATAGTTGAAGAAAGGTTCTACGTAGGTTCTGGTTCATCAGACTTCATTTTCCGCATACTTTTTCCGTAATCTTTCCATTGACTAAATTCGTTTTTGATATTTAGTGGTGCTGATTTGCAAACGGCAGTATGCCTCTTGCATTTTGTGGCATGATTTAATTGGTCATGGGAGGAGCAGTAAACACATTGGACGACCACTCTCTTCTCACTCTTTAATGATATTCTTTTCCAGTGACACCAAATCGGATCCGGATCACCTCTTTTTAATTTAGCCTCCTGCAAAATGCCAATTTAGTATTTTAGAGTTGGTATTTGACAATATTATGACAATATCGGAATAAAAGGCCGTAAGGCAGAAAAGGTAAAAATTTTGGGTTGGGGGCACCAAACCATGTATTAGTAAGTGAAATAAACTATTTGGTATAAAATATTCTGGCATCAACAAGTTTGACACACAAATTCCTTCGATTTCGGGAGAAGAAACAAGGCCACTTGGCGATGGCGATGCAAAATAACACAGGCATGTCAAGTATCTAAGCAATTACCAATTTCAACTTTTTTTGTGAAGAATCTGAATCACTGTCGTCTGTTTCCACTGTAGGTTGTATTTCAGAAATCGGATTTGAACTTTCGTTAGAATTGCGCTGAAAGGTTTTAGCTTTTGTACGACTCGGGCGTTTCAACGTTTTTTTCGTTTCACTTCCTTTCAGCATATAAAGTTTGCATCAAAAAATAATTCTTAATTAGTAAATTGATTTTATTATTGTCTATTGAATTGAACACAAATGTAGCTAGAGATTCAAGTGGAGGCTTACTGGTTCCTCCGGCTGAAGAAGGTTCATCTTCAAAATCCCTAAATTCGCTTTCGTTTGGATAACCTTCTCCATCTCCACAGCTATCATTGGGTGACTCAAAACCCGTTTCAACTTTAACAACGACAGCTGAAAATAAAAATTATACACCTAATTGCAAATGTATGTAACAAAAATCTCGATATGATTTACCGTGCTATCGATAGATATATATGAATTAAAATATCTCGTACATAATAGTGTCAATAATTTTAAAAAGGATTTAATGTTATATGAAATCGTTAATTCTGTTCAATTCTTGCAAAAATGTGTCTGGTTTTTGCGGTATATGACTAGAAGAAGAATTATTTTGACTTTCAGATCTCAAAACCAAGTATTATGTAGCAGAAAATCAGAACGGTTTTGGGCTGCTAAAAACTCAATAAAAAAAACAATAGAGTCGGCAGCTCTATATATACAAAATTAATATTTGGAAGTAAAAATATCCTTACGTTCGTTTTCTTCTGTAGAAAAGCTATCTTTTTGCGACTCTTCAGCTTCAAGTACATTTCTTTTTTGTTTAACTGATTTATTTTCACCTTTCGACTTTGATGGCTTCAGTGCTGGTGCTGAACAAAAAACAACAAACCCAATTTAATGCAAAATATTAATCACATGAAATTAACTTAAATATTTATAAATAACACAAATTCAATTCATGATAATGGGGCCATGCCATTATGATAATGAGCGGCTATATATGTATAATGTATAGTATGTAATTTATTAATTGAATTAATTAAGTAAGAATTGGATTGGGAATTATAAAGTCATCCTCCCCAGAGGTAATCCTAGGACTACGCGAGGCAATAAAGTTCAAAAAGAGAAACATTTAATAGCTCCAACCGGCATGGCCGGGGTGCGAAAATTAATTTTACATAGGAAAGACTGGAATTTTCAAAAACTTGTTTAGACATTGTACACACAGTTATAACATACTTAATTATAGTTATTGATTAATGCTGATATATCTATTATTAAATGTGTCTCGCATGTACCTTTAGCTGATTTACAATTCCGAGAATTCTTTTGACCCAAAGGAGTGATTATGTCTTTGTCCCCACCATGAAGGATAATGGTTGTCAATTTCTTTATTTCTGTCTCTAAATTAATTACTCTTTCTGTCAATCCCCAAATTGCGTCTTTAGCAACAATTAGCTCCGTTTCAAGAGCTATATGCTTGTCTTCCAAAGACATTCTGAAACACGCTGTGTAGACAATGAAATTGCTAAGGCCTGAATTGGGAAATATTATTTGTTTTTTGTCTCCAACTTTCAAGTTGAGTCTCCAAGTCTCAACTCTAAAAATTAAATCTCCAACAAGTCCCTAAATTTTGAAAGTCTTGTGTTCCTTCTATTTATAATGCTGCTGGCGGGCTGACTGCACCCTGGACCACATCTGAAAACTTTGGACAAAATAAAATTATTTTGAAAATATTTTAAGATGTATTAGAAAATGTGGTGTGGGAAATAATTCATAGAAAATAAATCTTGATTATTTCGGAATTCTATCTTGCACTATGTACTAATTGTACTATTTGTATGTATTGTGTCTAAATCCCAGCAAGAACCGCGCGCTTAGAATCTCATTTGGAGATGTCTAACCATTTGAGGGCGAAATCAGAACAGAACAGAAATACAAATAAAAAGATTGAATTTTGTCATTTGTTGGATGTTGGCTTTTATTCCAACATTGCATTGTTTGAACTGTAGAAAAAGAGACTGTTGAAGGAAGTCTGAAGAATCAGCTGTTCCATTTTGTGGTTTCATTATTATTCAAAAGCCTAGTTCCGTGGACATCTTCTGAGATAATTTCAGTTGGCTTTGGCTCCAGATTTTGCTCATCCCAGCCCAGTCAGTCTTAGAAATTCTTACGATGCTCTAATTGAATACATCATTGCTGTAAAATAACACTATAATATTTGCATTTGTATACTATACATTTACTTAAATATGAATAATGTCCATCCATATTCCATTCCAACATTCATTCCTATCCTACATCCTAATGGCATTCGATTTTTTGGTGTAACTGAAATAACTATCAAGAAAGTATAAATTAAACTAGAGCGCCTATGAAAAAAATCGGTTTGAAATCGAATCTGGTTAAATTGTATTATGATATAAAGCGGACGCGTTAGAAACATTCATGCTTTAAAAACTTAATCTTAATATTTGTATAGGCAGTGTCTGTCAACTGGCTGTCCTCGTCCTCATCTGTCATCATCTGTCTGTCAATTGATTGCCGTCTCCCATTATGACGTCCATAGATAAATTGGTGACTGAAATGAAAAATGACTTGGAATATTACAAAGATTTTGTGATGCGATTGGACCGCAAAGTATTTGTTTTAGAAAAAGAAGTGAAACATTTGAGAGAGGTCATCAGATGCTCAAGGAAACCCAGCACTGCCAGCACCATTAGCAAAGCGAAAAGAATTGAAATCGCTCGGCTCAAAAAGAATTCGGAACGGAAACGAGGTCATTTTTAGCATAGCTTATAGTCTTCTCCAGTCTCTAGACCTTCCTGTGCTTTTCGGGCATACATTTTTACATCAATTAAGTAATTTCATTTTATTTGCAGACGATGAAATGGAACAAATTGCATCTGGTGGCAGCAGGAATCTATCTTTACAGTGTAACATTCCTCATTCGTATTTATAACAATATTTTAGTACAGGCTGAAATAATTACGGTTTCTTTCCCGTTCAGTTAGAATAGATTTGTCCGACGAGGTCCACTTTCTTTTCGAGATATAATATGTAGTTATTAATTTTACTTATTTAACTTTGCAGCAACTTCTCAGCCTTGTGTAAAAATTGAACTCACGGACGATCAAAGTGACGAATACAGTGACGCTGACCACTCTATGACTGCAATGACTGATGAGTCAAGCCACCCGCAACAATTATCAATTGCAAATCCATCACTTTTAGCAGGTATTCATACGACATTCATTGCATTAACGAAGTTAGATCTAGCTCTGTTGCTTTTATTATTTCCTTATCTATGGGTTTCTGAATACAATTAATTGTAGTTCCTGAGTTCTCGTTCGTAACGCAATCTTAGTGCTAGTTGTGGTAAAAGTATCTGATAACGGTAAAATAAAAGTCGAGGTCTGTCATTGTTTCCTTAAAAGATGCAATTGACGATTCTGCAGGTGGCCGAGGCAAGTTCAAACACAAGGTTACCAAACCATTTGCTAGACTCCAAGAAGATTCCTCAGATTTGTCAGATGCCGGGGAAGAAGACATAAAAATGGGAATTAAGAGACGATTCAAAGAAGGAAAACGAAAATCAGGAAGAAAACAAGATGAAATTTGGAATCTTTTTAATGTGACCCAAATGTCTGACTTGCAGAAACAAGCCCGGTGTCTTAAATGCGGACATGTGACAAACTGGGCTAAGGTTGAAAATCTACGAGTCCACATAGCCCGGTGTCAGAAGAACTATTTGTCACAGTTGGACAAAAAATGCTTCAAGACTCTTTATTGTCAAAATAGTAGCAAAATCGCGAGTGAAGTGACAAGTGACGTAGACAACAAATCCAAAATAATATCTGCGACCCCAAGTGATAGCATTAATGCAGTACCCAATAATAACCCAAACGTAGACGTTAGTAACGATATTCATGTTCCCCAAAATAACGTCGTCAACATGTCACCATCTGGGCCTGGGCCCTTGAACCTACCACCACCACCCCAAAATAATATCGCCAATTTAACCCCAAATAACGAAATGCCCCTAAATACAAGTATCAGCAATCTTTCTACAGCAGCAATGGGTCCTGCCATGACCTAGTTTTCGCTTCTTTGATATAAGACAGAAAATCCTGCATATGTAATACCTGCCTTCCTCTTACACTTAAAACAGTTCTTTCTTGGAATCTAATTTCTTTTCTTAAAGTCTTCCATTTTGCAAAATAGCATGTCTTCGCATGCTATTTTGCAAAATTCTTTAAGAAACGCATTAATTATTTCTATCTGTATTTACTACTTCCTGCGTCTAAAAGTTTCATGTTACTATTTGTCGTGCTTGTACTATACCTTATAATATTTTATTGATAGCTATGACGTAGTGTTGAGTAATTTTTCAAAAGCATCAGTCTTAGAACTTAGAATTCGACGATAATAATGAAAAGGTTCAGGTTATGTTTCAAATAACTGGTGATCCAGGTGCACAATTTGTAGGGAAAGGTTTTCGAGAAAACCGGTTTATTGGGTGTTTTGGTTTTTCATACTCTACCTGTACCTCTGTATTAAAATATCGATATAAAAATCATGGTTTAAAAAATTATGATATTTTAAATAACTTTTAAAAAGATTTGTAAAATCCATATAATATAAAAATGGAAATGGTGCCTTAGAGACCTAAGGCACCTAAGGCTTCAATTTTTTGATGAAGCAAAAAACTTTCCTCTATTTTTTGCTATTTTTACACCCTTGTAGTACCCTTTCACAAATCTCGGAGTGCACTTTATGGGATGTAAACGTTTGCGTAAATTCTGTACCAACATAACGTGGCAGTATAGGATGCCAAACATCAGAATGTATATAATATTCATAAAATATAATGAAAAAATAAATGTAGAAAAATTGTCAAAAAGTGATCATCAAGTTAAGACGTTCCCTTTATATAGTGTTAAGTATTATCAAGAAAGGCAGATACGCACTTAATCATTTGAGCAATACTTAGCATCAGCTGATTATATTTGCGTTCTGCATGAATGTACGAAGCACAGACAAAGATAACCTGAAAATGCGAAATTAGGTTTGTCTATTTATTAAGAATTGTTGAACAGTATACATGTAGTATTTGTACTCTTGAAAATTCTATTCTATTTATATCATTGATTTATAAATGCACTAAGTTAAAATGTATCGATGTCATCTTTGTATGCTAATAAAGTTTTTCAAAAACATATATTCCCTTTCGCAGATGAAATTGCCTCAGCATCGACGTCAAGTCCCATGAATTTGGTTTCCGACAAAGAATCTCCGTCCTCCATGACTTCTCCAGAACCAGAAAGACTGAAAAGGCCTAGATCAAGGATTAGTAATTCTCAAAAGTATCACCGAGAGGAGTCTTCTAGTAATGATGGTAGTAGTAGTGATAGTGATGGTTCTTCCAGTTCTAACGGACGATGCAATTCTCCTGCACCCCCAACAATTCCCCCACCCGAAGCAGAGGATTCAAATAATGAATCTGATTGTGGCACAGTTGTATTTCAGAGCGTGCAGTCTCAGGGTCCTCAGCCAAAGAAAAATAAAAGGGGCAGAGGTAGACATCCCATCTGGATTTATTTTGATCGACAAATCCGATTAAAAAAAGACAGTAGTGGAAGCTACATTCAAGCAGTTTGTCAATTTTGCAAAAAGTGTGTCAGTGCAAAACCGACTAGACTACAGAGACACAATGAACGGTGCAAAAAGGCTAAAGCCTCCGTCCAAGTCTCCACACTTCCATCCAAGTAGCTAAAAAGAATCTCAAAATGAAACAATTTTCTCAAAAACACTTTCATCACTTGTTATCATGCATGTGTGTTCAATTGAAACTACAAAACATTTACTAAGTATCCAATATGTTTATATAATGTATAAAAATAATCTTAAAATAATAATAAATTAATTCTATAGGCATAGGTTATTAAGTTTTATAAGATTAGGATAGGATCGGTATACGTAGCAAAAACAACGTTCTAAAATTCTTCTTCAATGATTTAGACCAAGATTTTGTTTTTGGTAGAGGATTTTTATTTATTTTTATTGACATAGATTAATATCTGTATTCCACTCTCTCGCGTAAAATTATCTACTATGTACAATCATAACAAGACATCAAATCTATATAATAGGGTTGCGGTTGCCGCAAATACTCGACATGTCGAATAACGTCGAAAAACATTTGACCATATTTGGTACCACATATTTGACTGAAGAATTCCCTACTATATGTATGTATAATATTTATTCTAATAATATTTATGATAAACGTGTTTTGTTGTACCCAAGTATGTGTGATTGGAAAAATCCCCAAAATGCGCAAGCGTGTGTTCAATTTATTTATAAATCAATAAACTCCACTCTGTGTTAGCATCTTTCGAAATTAAACCAAATATTGGTGGCTAAACCTTTCGAAATTCAATACACAGTACTGGGGGCCTAGTAATTGATAATGAGGGACACTGCGACGACAACTATCTATTTTAGAAAATGACATCATCTCGTAAAACCACGTCAAACTAAACCAGTCAGAAAGGCATTCCTAAAAACTACCTCAGTCAACGTCCTTAGGGGCTCGCCCTGTATACCTCTAGCTTTCTCATTTTAAATTACTTGCTACTACTTTCAATCATACTTGCTGTAGCTGTAGAACATGTCTCAACCTACACGGGATTCAAGATAATTAATTATTACTAACCATCAATCCTGGATTTGTCGCCTAATTAGTTAATTGAATGTAAAGAGTCTTATGCTATCTCTGCCAAACGTAACGAACCTGGACCATTTCGTAAACGAGTAACATTCAGGGTGTACACTATTTTCGATGACCACTATACAAAAATGTGGCAATAACATAAAGGTTAACAAATCCCCTCGATACCCACATTGGTGCCATATCCTTTGAATAATACCAAAAAGCCTCTATGGGCAGGTAATTCTTTCTTCTGAACTCTTCTTTATACAACACGGTTTTTAAATGACAACTAACCAAAAAATGTGTATACCTATAGGCTCATTTAATGAGAATTAAATGTTGCAATAAAATGATAAAATGTTAGCACAAAACAAGTTTTTATTCATTTCCAGTCACATTTAGACAAAATCATAGTTTTGATAACTCAGCTTAACGTTTACAACTTTATAACTTAAACTTTATGTCATAATATGTAATTGTACGTAGGTTGCTAGAAATGGGATATCAAAGGGTACAATTATTCATGGTGGACGTAATCAAATACTTACTAGTAACTATCTAAGCATAATATTTAGTTTCAACAATATTTTAGTTTTTAAATTGTTCCGTCTTGTCATGTAATGCCACTGTGACAGTTATGTAAAGCTAAACGGTTATGATTGTGTCTGTTTATGTGATTCTAAGACTGGAAATAAATAAAATTTGTTTTATCCCAATGTTTAAATATTTGTAATAGTTATTTCTCATAAAATGAGTCGACCTGGTGGTCGGACACTTCCTTGGCTAACGAATCGGGTTCGCGGCGTTGGCCGTATCGATCTGATGGCATACTACACATAGTACTGTTATTAATATTATTTGAATAACAAATTTAAAAATAATGAAAGCACAATTAGTACTTTTTTCTAAATTCAGCATTAAAATAGTTGTACAAAAAATCGGATTATTTAGCAGTACAGTAGTGTATACTAGGGTATAGTGGTAAAACTGTAATGTGGGTAGGCATAATTTTATACACGTCTTTCTAAGTAATCACAAAAATACAAAAATACCTACATGGGTTACTTATCAACTAAACAGATTAATTAATTTGAGTAACGGAATATTTTTGATAGTCCTGTATGCCTGTATCAAGTATCCAACAGTTAACGTACACTTTCTAGCGTGTATGTAATGTATTAGCAATGAAGCTTGTCTTAAAAATATTTCAGTTATGATACAAAGAAGGTGGATTGGCAAATGATCCAAGGTGAGTGAGGACACAAAGACATTTGTTGGACCGAGTGAGTTTTCTACTAAAATAAACTTAATTCGCTAGTATTACACAAAAAATGCAAGTTATGAGTACAAAAGCCTAAAACTTAACTTTAAAATTACGTATATAATCAAAACATCATATCACACATTCAAACTACTAAGTCGCACAAATGGATAATATCGTACAGAAAATATCAAAAGTATCCTAAACTGGAAATGATATTGTTCATGGAAATTTACAGCGTAACGAACGAATCCGATATTATATTCCAATTCAGGGTTATTTTAAGTAGTTTTCATTATAATTTAAACTTTTTAAGCAGCAGGTGGGGCAGCTGTGAATTGCATGCAACCTTCAACGTTTTCTGGCCAGTCACAGACATTTTCATTCGGATTGAAGACCAGTTGGGCAGGGCATGGCATGTGATGTTTACGCTCTCCTTCACACATGTAATATTTTGTACAATCAGCCTTGTCCTTGTGGTAGGAGATGTGACCATCTTCTTCTGAGCAAGTTACTTCGTTGGCTACAAAATCACAGTCACACTTGCAATTACTAAAATGTTATTTCCAGGTTTGTTTTAATAATAGCTAATGCAAAAAAGAGTTTAGTAATAGGAAGGAAAATTATTTAATTGTAAAAGTGTCCCTTACGATCAGTTTTTTTGTTTCCGGTTCCTCCATTGGCAGTTCCTTCATAAGGTCCTTCGTATTCAAGAGGGACACGATAGCTCTCCAATTCTGTCAGCATAGACTTTACCAAAGGATATTTCCCAGTTCCACAAGAACCTCTGAAATCGTCCAAATCCATTGACCAAACCATAACTCCGCCATAACCTTCCGTTTTCAACCATTCCATCTGTACAAAAATCCAATATTAGTGTTTGAATGTTTTTGTTCAAGGAAATAATAAGTTGCCGTAATGTTTTTAGCTGGTAGGCTTGTACTTACTTTACTCTTGAAAGAACGCTCATCATCGAATCCGACCCACTGATCTCCTTTGTATGCAAACGGCACCATTTGTTCATTATCCCAAACCAAGGTCGTGTTGTCGGCATGTAAGAAGTCACACACCTAAAACCGTTTCAAATGGTCAACAGAACATCAGTAATATATTTACATTTAAAGAGATTTAATATTTAGTTAGGCATTGATAATAATAGAATTGGTTATCAAGAGTGAATTGTGTACTTCGTAGTAAGCAAGGAACCCGGCTTCTCCAGTGTACTTTCCAGGATCTCCTCCGCTCTTGGCCGGAGCTTCGATGTCAAATTTCTTGGGATCGTTGAGAGTGAAACTTCTTCCGTAGGTGGGCATTCCGATCAACAACTTTTCCTTAGGAGCTCCCATCTTGACCCATTCCTTAGCTCCGTAGTCAACAGTCAATTTCTTTTGCACAGATGTAGCCGATTCAATTGGATACAGAGGAGAATTGTGTCCCACTTGTTTTTCCCATTGGCCGTGGAAATCATAAGTCATCACGTTAAAATAGTCCACAAATTTTGACAATTCAGCAACATCGTAACTATTTGTCAGAAAATACATCATTATTCCTTCTCCACACATCAACCACTGCCAATTAATTATTGTAAACCACATTTTAAATGACACTTAGAAAATGCTGTTGCACCAGTAGCTAAACAGACAGAATAATTTATGAATTATTTATGTGAATGTGGTTACCCTGCAGCAATAGCTTCAGCTGAAGCTGGGACAGCAGCACTCAAAAGAAGTCGGTTAATTTTCGACGTTTTGGCTTCTCCTTCAAATGCCAATCTCAGTTCACGGATAAAATCTACGTAAGCAGCCATATCATCAGTTCCCCTAGAATATCAAAGAAATTATGATCAATCTGCCAAGGCCGTATATCCAATAAAGTATCGGACAAATTACTAATTTTTAAGGGAAGTAATTGCACGAAATATTTTTGGGTTTTGAAAGGAAGCACCAAAAAATATCAAAATTGTTTACCTTGGATATTCCCAGTCGACATCCAATCCGTCGAAACTGTGCAGTCTGAGGAACTCAACGGCATCGTAAGACAAACTGATTCATTCTGAAAATGTTGGAAGTCAGATCTTTGAAGGGCTTTGCTCCGAAAGCCCATCCACCTAAAGCTAATATGATCTTCAAGTCCGAATTCTTCTCCTTAAGTTTCTGAAGCTTCTTATACGTTCCGTCTTTGACGTCATCTCCAATGTCACTGTCGACTCCAGGAGCCAATTTGTTATCCTATCGAACAAGAAACCAAATTCAACGTTTCTAAGCAAACATAAAGGAGCAATGCACCGAATTCCCTACAAGGGGTGAACTGATCCTATTTCATTCTGTATTTGTATGCTAAACATTCCCATAGGATGATTCCAACTTTGAAAAATGCAATTCTACCTGCGGAGAATTTGCCCCAATTGGGCATTCATAATGATAATTTGGAATCTTGTGGTGAATGGAAGTATGGAAGTGTTAATATTTTCTCGAGTAGGTACTTAACGTTTTTGTGATAGTGTTGATTGATAGTCTACTCTGCTAGGAGAAATAAATGTATTCTAGTAGGTGCTGTACTTGTAGATACTATTCCCAAGAATTTCTGTTTCTGGTATACCTTAAGTTTGGCAAAAGCGTAGACAACGTGAGTGCACAATTTGGGGTCGATATCTTCAATGGAGAAACGTCCAGCTCCTTCACGCTTAGCGGACCAGTTGGTCACATAACACATCACTTGGGCAGGGCGACCTGAAAAGAGTATCGATATTATCGCATTAGGAACATAATAAATAGCTCTGATTCCGTCCGTCACTTGCGAAATAAATCAACTTGACAGGGATATATGCGGCTTTTAGCTGAAATCTAGGAAAATACTATATTCCGATCATAACAGAAGACAAAATCTATCAGTCAAATTATGAGAAATGCATCAGATACAGCTTTTTGTTTCAGAGTCTATGTGTAGGTAGGAAAAGAGTTAACTGACTGTTTTTATCAGTGTCTTCCTCGTCATCATCGTCATCAGGACGAAGCGGTAGTAGTTTAATTTTATTGGAATTCTTGGCCTTGGCTAAGACTTCGCCAACTGGAATTTTGACGGCAGCCGGAAGACTGGCTTCAGCTTTCTTCCCTTTGTAGCCCGCAACCTTTTCCCAGTCAATGTCCTTAGGATTCCCCTCACGTGGCTTTCCCAGCAGTTCTTCTCTGGAATTCACAAATCAACCAACATTTAATCCTCCGAACACAGGAAACATTTACACATTCAAATTCCGACCCCATTAACTCATCAGTCAGAGTCAGACAGGGAAAACATTTTCAGAGAAAAGGTTCCAGGATTAGTTAACGATGAGGGACATCGGATGAATTCAAGATTGATCCTCCCTCCCACAGAATTGTCCTCTTTTCTTATTCTTTGTCATTTATAGTCTCGTCTCAAATGACACAAAATAATAGTCGGAATAAGATGCTGGGCTATTTGACCTTACCTCATTGCAGCAATGAGCGGGTATTTGCCACCGCCGCAGACATTTCCTTTGAAGTCATCCATGTCGACAGTCCAGACCATAGCACCGGCATATCCTTCGCTTTTCACCCAGTCCATTTTATTACGGATTGAGCGTTCGTCATCAAATCCGACCCATTGATCGTCCTCTACCAAATAAGGCACTTTCATCTCGTCATCCCAGATGTATTTCGCCTTGCCTCCCTTCAGCATCTCGCAAATCTGAAATAGTTAACATCAACCCATGTTAATCCAATTATGCACACTCTGGCTCCATCAAGGAGTCAAATAGTTCAATCTCAACTCAACATCAATAAACCTCCTTAGACATGGTAGATTCCTAACTCATGAACCAAGGGACTAACTGTTGAACAGGGAAATAGTTGGCACCTTTCTATTTCCAGAATCTAAACCTATTTCCATGCATTTAATTCTAACTCTTTTGAAAATGTAACTATTTCAAAATATTTATACTCTTTATACAAATAAAGTAGTATAGGATGGCCGAAATAATAGAGGTAACCTTTTTAATATTCGGCTCCACCTGCTCAGAAAACATTCTATCAAAATGCAATGTGCTGCATATAAATATAGCATAATATTGTGCTGAATGAACAATGGATTTCTGGGGCGCAAAGCATTTTATTTGGCATTGCCATTCCGAGATGTGAAGTTACTGGGTTTGAATGGCAAAGTAAGATCAACTTTGTTATGTATTCTGTGTCTATTCTGTATTTGGGAGTGCAAGTGCAGAAAGAGAGTCAAAGTGTTTTGAGACTTTTGCTTTCTTTGAATGAAATGTGTACATTATTTTAAAGTGATGCTAATGCACGCTCTCTCTCTCCTCCCGAGAATCTCCTATTTCCCTTTTCGTCCTTCGATAAGTCCCATAGACGAGATACTAGGTCTGTCATATTACAGTCTTACATAAATATCCTGCGTAGATACAAGTTATTCAATTTGATTCCATTTGGGAATTGAGTGAAGCATCTTGTTGTACTTGTGTCGTGCAATGTTGGAGTTTAGGTAGCATAAACTCGCCATGATGATGCTAGCATACGATTGTTTAAAGGGTAGATAGGGAGATTGGGAGCGACAATAGTCAATAGTCCATTAAAGTCATAAATTACTGTATTCTGGGTTTAATTACAGGATAACTGGTTGACAGGAGCAATGTCTGCATCCTCTGAGTCTCCATACACACGCTAACATCTACAGAAAGTGTTTGGTGTGTGTACTTAATGCACTAAAGTTGGAGCTGGGTCGTAATAAACATTTAAGGTTTAAGGAATGTGAGCACATCACAAATTCTCACCGAATGCTGCTATAAAGCATAAATGTCTGTGGGGAGTTCTGCAATATTCTATAGCGCTACATAGTTAGGTATAGTTTATGCACGTCTTTGCTCCTCTGTGCGCTGTGCTGAGTCGAAATCGGGTTCTCGACTCAAAAATAAGAGAAGGATTTTTGGATAGGACTCGGTGGATGTGTGCGCGAACGTGACTGGGATTTCCACACCTAGATTTACATAAACAAATTCTATCCATATAGCGTAATAGCCCTACCAAAAACTGCTGGAATTGCCAAGCGATGCAACCGGGGAACCATAGCGTCTCCAACAACACCGTACTATACTTTATTGCATTTCTGTGACATTTGAAACGCGTTTGATGTAGCCCAATTAAGTTACTTAAAAATAAAATTTCCTCCAGCATTTCTCAAACTTTGGTTTCAACTTGCGGGTTTTTTGGTTATCAAATTATGCGGTGAAGTGAGACGGAATTGCCACTCACAACACAGTAACCCAATATTATTACTCTGAAGTCTCAAATAAAATCTTTTGAGCCTGGAGGAGGGCAGACGAAGAAAACGGGCATTTCGGTGGAAATGAAAAGAACACTGACCTCGTAGTAAGCGAGGAAACCTCCTTCCCGGGTGTAGACTCCCGCGGTTCCTCCTCCCTTGGTGGCAACATTGACACTGTGGTTCTTCTTGTCCGCCAGAGTAAATGACCGACCGTATGTGGGCATTCCAATCACCATCTTTTCCTTCGGAGCTCCCAACTTGACCCAAAGACCCGCAGCGTGGCTCACACTCAGCTGCTTTCTCCATTCCGAATCAGACGAAGGGGCAAAGAGAGGCGCGTTGTGTCCAGTTTGAGATTCCCATTTACCGTGGAAGTCGTAGGCCATGATGTTCATGATGTCCAAAGCTCTAGCATTTCAACCATATCATTTTAGTTCACAAAACTTTCGTGGAATATTTATGCCAATCTAATAAACAAGCTCACTTTGCAACTTCTGGAACGTCGTATCCTCCTCTAATGGAATCAGGGCCTACAGGAACTGCAGCTGTGAGCAACAGTCTCGGTTTTCCGGTTTCTTCTGCTTCCGCTTCAAAAGCCTCACGCAATTCTGAAATTTAAATTATATTGTGAAGACCATAATACTATACCAATCAAACTTAAATATTATGTGATTTCGACAAGTACCCTTTAGAAGAAGAACAAAGTTTCGTTTGTCATCGGCACCCTTTGGATACTCCCAATCCATGTCCAACCCATCGAAGTTTCTGTCCCGCAGATAAGGAATGGCACTAAACACAAAAATCTGGCGAGAATATCTTGTGGCTGACATCTCTTTAAACTTCTGTGTTCCGAAAGACCAACCACCTGTCATACGAAAAAATAAACGTTCACGCTATTTATTTTCCTGTCATACTATTTTGGCTATTTTATAACCTCATTTTGAAGAATTGCATTGGTCATAGGTATATAATTTTATAACAATTCTTATGATTACAACATTCATCGAATGAGAAGAGAATTGCATTTTAATTTTACCGATGGCAAGAAGTGTTTTCAGTTCAGGGTTAGATTTCTTTAATATGTTGATTCTGTCGTAGAGACCAACTTTGCCATCCTTTGTTTCATCGTTGGATTCAAAAGAAGACAATTTACCTAAATGAATGAAAAAATGAATGATTTTCTGAGGTGGCGTTCAAGACAAAATGCAAGATAAGAGATACTGACCCTTTTTCATCCATCCGAAAGAGAATATCAAATGAGTGCAGAGATCTGCTGGAATATCTTCCGGCAAGAATTTCCCAATTTTGGGACGATACTGCGACCAATTGGTGTAGTAGCAGACAACTTTCTTGCCTCCTTTGTCAGAGGACTTCTTGGAGCTGGACGCGGCAGCGGCAGTCCCTAGTCGGTTATTTGGCTTAAGTCTCGTCGTCACTCTGTTGGCGATGGACCCTGCTGGAGTTTGGTCCTCTTCTACTCCGCTCTGTCTCGTCCGACTGTTGAGACCGCTTCTTCTCGACGAGGACTTTTTGGGGGCTGAGGTGGAGGAGTCGGAGGAATCTGGGGCTGCGGTCGTCGTCCCTCTCGTTCTCCCATTCCCTGGTCTTCGTAGTCTCAGTCTCGTTTTGGCTTTGGGCTCTGAATCTGAGGAAACAAAATATTCAATTTTAAATTGCCAATAGAAAGTGTCAATCCGAAATCCGACTTTCCTCGAATCGAAATTCGGATTTTGTATCACGCACCTATGAGGTCGAGGCCCCAAATTATTGTTTTGAGTCGGAAGATATGCGTTGCTGTACAAAAACTACTCTTTTAGAAAAGTTATAAATTTGCAAATGGTGGCGCTGAAGAAATTGGTTCGTTAACTAAGTTTTGGAACAAAGTGTTTCATGTTCCTTAACATTCATGATGACGGCATTATAATGATTAGTATTTGAGGCTCCCACGTTAATATTATTTGCAATTTTACAAATGATGATTTTTCCACTCATGCTCTAGAGGTAAGTCAAGAGTCCTGTCACCGACGAACACCATGAGTGGATGTTATTGGCTCAGATGGTCATACTTATCTTAAATTACTTAAGAAAACTTTGTAATGGAATAATTCCAGGCTGGGTGGATACTTTCTTGAGACACGAACAGGGCTGAAAAATAGAGCTGACCTAGATCTATAATTAATATTCTAAGTATTAGATAGGGAAACGATCCCCTTTGTGGTGAAATTAAAATTGGTGGGGGATAGAGAATCTGCTAGCATTCCTTAAGTACATAGTTCGGTGTGAAATATTAAGTATTAAAGTTGAGTTTAATCTCACAGACCCATTTGGGCTTCATTGCTCAAGTCCTCCTAGTAGTCTACCGGAGAAATTAGTTGGGGATATCGATTGTAGATTAGTGTCGTGTAAACTCTAATCATGACAATTAATGGCAACCTGACTGACTTGAGAGAATATCAGACGCAGCTGCTTCTTTCCTCCAACCCGCAGGCTCTCTGCTACTCAGATACTCAGATATAATGGAAATGAAGTGATTTCGCTGGGAAGGTTTTTGTAGCAAAGAAATTCTTATTAAACGCCCAGAGAGATGACAAAAAGCATTTCGCAATGTTTATAATTGGAATTACATAATATATCTAATTATCTCATATTTCAACCGTCTGATCTGAACTGTGAACCGAAGTTGCATCTGTTGACGTAGAACAGTTCCCACGCTGAGAGGGTGAACTAATTCAAGTTGTGTATAAGCTTGCTTCCACAAAACCACATACCAGTTGCAAAAAGTGACCAGGAATCCACAACTACATCCTTGATGTCAAGTTAGGTCAATATTGATGAGTCAACTATGTCCGAAGGTATGAAATTAATTGTCCCTGAAAACACTAAAACCCGCTTAAGGACTTTACCTGCTGTAAAGACGGGTACAATGACTACGGATTTTGCGCTAACTATTATTTCCCTACAATGAAAGCTGATTCTACTGTCATTACTCTGAAAAACTCTGATGGGAATAATTTCCCATCAGAGTTTTTCAGTGCAGTCAGATTAAATTCCATATATTGAAGGAAGCCATCGTATCATGGTATATTATATTGAAAAAGAATCGAAAAACATTCGTAGAGTCAATATTTTGTTATTGCATTTGGTTGTACTTTCCTAAGAGCAGACCGCTCTGGTATAGCATCTAAATTTAATAAGAAAGCCTTCTTCATGACATAAACTCATCATGGTACTATATAGGTATGTATGTACATGCATAGGGTGCTGTTCTGCATTAAGGACTCGGTATCATATTAAGCTAACGAGCATGTTCCTAAAGAATAGCCTTCTTCCTGACATAAACTCATCATGGTACTATATAGGTATGTATGTACATGCATAGGGTGCTGTTCTGCATTAAGGACTCGGTATCATATTAAGCTAACGAGCATGTTCCTCTCTTCCATGTATTCCATGTCTCCATGTTCATAATTACATTTCATTTGCACTCTAGCCGTTACGGTAATCAGATGGCATATCTTTGGAATCGATTTACGTTGGCTAACGGTTAAGTATGATTCTAAGATACATACATTCGAAGAACCTCCAGATCTACTACATAGAAATATATCGCTATAACCCACAGCACTAAATGGAAGAAGACTCTATAAGGAAGGAAGAGGACAGGAAAGTGAGAACATATTTCAGTCAGACTTTGATAGTCCTTTTATAGTTATTACAGGATTTTAGTGGAAGCCATTATGACATCGCTTACTTATGCTTACCATATACAACAACATGTTCACTATATACTTTAACTATACAGAGTTATAGATCTGACTTCAACAACAACATGCTTAACATCTCTTGCATTTAGCTCCAGGATGGGATTGGGACGATGATGGAGAGAAAACATTTTTACTTATAACTATGTAGCTAATGTCAAAATTGTTATTGGCATCCCGTACATTTATGTTGCAGGTAAACTAGACATCCATGTCATTACTGCCTAGGCAGTTTACATGTTTTTTAAATTGTTCGAAACTTATGCCATTATATGTATGCAGGTGAAGAATTTTAAGCAGGTGGAAAATAATTTATTTTTACTTAGCTACAATTTTCAATTTCTATTTTAGCAGCATTATTTAAAAATTTCTTAGCATACACGTGTGTATTGCTATTGCTACTCCAAATTCTAGAAAACAATTACATTATGTCAATTATATGGCTAGCATAGATTTCTTAGATTTGTTTCGCATGTGACATACAGAAGACTAGGCTGTGTGCTGACACTGCCCGATATCTAAGTGCCTGCAATTTGCATACTATTTTTGCAAATCTATATATTCTTATAGTATACATAGAGATAGGATTATAGGATTGGACACAGGGACATATAAATCTTTTCCTAGCACAAGATTTAAACTTATAAAGTTGTCGCAAACTTCCTTTCAACGCAAACCAATGATTTTTCAGTCTCATAGACTCATTTTGAATTACAAAATCCCATTTTTGAAAAACGATATGTAGAATGGGTGAAAAATTGTGGCCTGCGGAAGATTCTCTTCTGGATTAAGTGCCCATAACCACAACTCCTAAGTGGAGAAGACCTTTCCAAGTTTTGTATTTGCATATGTATCTAAACTATTACCCATATCGTTAACAAGGAGTGTTCATCTGCACTTAAGTAAGGTACCCTTACAATACACACTGATGTCTGCTAACCCATCTGCAAACACGCATCCCAGAATATCACATCATCATCATAATAATATGTTACAAGTGGGGATATAAACTCCGAAACCAGATGAGAATTTTCACCAAATGCAGGCAGTGCTCAACCATCTCTTATCACTAGCACTTATCATCTCTACAGTAATCAGCCTAAAGTGTGGACATTACTCCATGACACACGGATCTGCTAAATATTATTTATTTGAATTGCACGTATATGTAACTACCTACTTATCCTTCCTGTCTCAATGAAAAGATACCCGCACAATAAAAATAAAATTATTATATAGCTGAGAAAAGGAATATTACATTCCATGCTACTTCGTAAGTGCTAAAGTAGGGATGAGGCACCTTTATTTGGAACGGCTCATTCTCTTACGTTTTATGAGCTTATTGCCAGTGCAAGTTAATTGCGAAAGTATCTGTCGGGCTAAAAATAAAAATTGACTCTACGCTCTCAGAACTTTTAAAATAATATTATATACTGGTCCAAAAGAAATATTAATGGAGATTGAATTTTATGTCTCGTGATTGCAAATTCGACGAAATGGAATTAGATTTAGTGTCAATTGAAATTGTCGTCAATTTGGTGTTAAGATAAATATTTGAATTTCGAAAGTGTTACCTTTAGAATCATCAGAGTCTCCAGCAACGACGACATGAGCCAGGAAGACGGAGACGGCCAGAAGGACGATTAACCTTCGGACCTTCATTCTACAAACTGGCGAAATCAACTCTTTAAGCGATCCTTTCTCCAATCAATCCAAGTCCAATGTAGTTATTTATCTTTCCGTCTACAAAAAACAGAAATGAAACAAAAAATTATTGCACATCTCTCTGGCAAAACCTCTGCATGATATTTCCAAATTAATGCCAATACTCAAATATAAATTCTGATCTGCGCTTCATTTGCTTTCCTTCTTTACATTCTGGTTGTTCTATGAATTAAGTTTATTTATAGCGTGCAGATAATAGTTAAGGAAGTTTTATATTAGGTACTTGACTTGTTATAACAGTCAAAACTGTAATTAGCTACGATTTAGTGG
>JABASH010002092.1:0-21985 GCA_019776445.1 Tomocerus maximus
AAGTCTAAAATGAAAAATCACTTTAAAAATGAAACGGCAAGCTTCTCGCATAGATTGAAGAAATAAAAAATCATTTCTTTAGTAGTAAATGTAAATGGTACATAGAAAAGTTGACCTTTTCGCTCAACTTTTCCAGCTTAGTGCTCTATTAATACAATGGCATTACAAAACTAATGTTCTTGACTTTTCGTCTGCCTATTAAATATTACTACCTATATGCAACGAGAAACGTCTTTTTGCTATGTATTGTTTGCATTATTTACTAACAGTCTTTAGTATGCATTTTTCTTACACTATTAACTTCTGGGCACTTTAAGATATCTAGATTCTAGATATAATTTACTGGCAGTATGAGCTGACTATAGAAGCTGACAATAAATTACAATTACAATGAGCTATTCAACTTCAATAACTCCGCATGCACATATTTTATTGGCAAACTTTAGGTAGTATTTCTCAGTCTCGGATTTCAGTCAGGTATCTGAATAATCATGTACAGCTATTAGGATTTAGGACACAAAATTATTTAAATGGAGGTGTTCATGAAATTATGTATTTTCAGATACACGTCTTAAAATGGATATATGCAAAAAATGAAAAGAGTATGAATTTTAACTTTCAATACCATAATTTATGAGTTTTCGGAATTTTGTGGTCAGAAACTGTATTTGCCGTATGTTAGTGTGGAGGAAACTTATGAAAAGGACAAAAGTTAGTGGAAAGGACAAAAGTTAGTGAAAAGGTTAAAGTGTGAGAATTAGCAAATGCATGAATTGAGTAAATATTTGTGTGGAGAGTGAGATAAGTGTCCACAAATAGCCATAACAGGTGAAAGAAAAGTTAGTGGAAAGGAGAAAAGTTAGTGAAAAGGTTAAAGTGTGAGAATTAGCAAATGCATGAATTGAGTAAATATTTGTGTGGAGAGTGAGATAAGTGTCCACAAATAGCCATAACAGGTGAAAGAAAGTAATAGTTTGTGACTTTTGTGTTGTAGTAATTCTAACAAATACAAATGATTGCAGGGCGGAGTGCTGGAGAAGTGTGTGAGAGTTTAGTGGAAGTTGGACGGAAGGAACTGTTGCTGGAGATTAAAGCGAAGAAAATCTTCTAGGTGAGTGATTAGCCACGATTCGGAGTCGACACGTCACGTTCGTCAACACTAAAGAATTCCTTGCACTCCTCCACGTTAGCTGCATAAACGTTTGTGGCAAGAACAGGTTGGCTGGAATTACAGATTGCACTGCATCCGCAGCAGAATTGTGATGGAGAACTGACTGTCCCAATTATTCCTTCTGATCTGCTAGCGAATTGTTTTTATTCGCAGTCCTATGTTTAAGTGACTCGCGAATTTTTGTCAGCTTTCCAGTGTCTCCTCTTTCAACCGATCGGATGTTACAAACCTGACCTGATTCACAATAGAAACTCACCAAACAAACGCAGGAACTTGAAAACAACAAAAAATGCAGCCGAAGTTGCAGAAAACTTTTAATTGAATGGATTTCCTCGGGGAAGACCAACCTCAAAGACGATTTTCTCTGTTTTTGTAAAGATTTTAGTCGAAACTTGCACATATTGACAAGATAAAAGTCTCTGTTTCTCCCTTGACGTGATATTACAAACCAAGCCAAGTGGTCGACATGAAAGAAAAAAGTAAAAACGCTGCCCGAAGTCGTCGGGAAAAGGAAAATGCCGAATTTCTCGAACTGGCACGACTTTTACCCTTGCCGGCTGCCATTACTTCACAACTTGACAAAGCTTCTGTCATTCGGCTCACTACATCATATCTTCGCATGAGACACGTCTTTCCTGATGGTAAGTCATCTTTTACTATCAAACATTGAAACACACAGAAGTTCTCCAGTAAAATTTAGACCATTCATATAATTCCTCTATCATAATTAAACATAGATGTAGAGGGCTGATGTTGCAATATAACATAATTTAAAATGTACTAAATGAACCCAAAAAGACTTAAGAAATCTACTTGCATGTTTTTTCCCACAAGGAATGGCATGTCTGTAATACCATTCCTATTAATCGATGTAAATGAAACAATTTCGGAAGACCATTTTAATAACACTCAGGTTTCCTTTTCAGAATACAATATCCCAAACGAGTTAGCATTCAAAAGCGCAAATTGTGAAAACAACTAGTCAAAGAAAATTGAATTTAAGCCATCAGGTGTGTTTTAGTAAAGTTAATTTTAAATTCAATTTTCTTAAAAATACAGAACGGGTGTAGCAAGTACTTTACAAAACAACTAGTCTTTAAACAACTTTCAATTATTATATGATTTGCTGAAAGTGCTAATGAGTTGGTAATGATGACATGATAATTTTTGACAGCCTAGACATTATTCATGATATATTTTTCATCGTGTTTCGTTTAAAGTTTTCTTTAGTTGTCAAGTTGTCTTGTAGGTACAATATTAACATTTCTTGCGTAATATTTCATATGTCAAGTTGTGTCTGGATTTTATAAACTTTGGGAAAGAGTAAAAGTTTTGTTTACAGGTACTATAGTTGGGTTATGCAATAATAATTTACGAAAATAAGTTTTCTGTGAAAGTTATTATGTAAATTATTATTTGTATCGATTTGTACATGGAAGCTATATAAATGTATTTATAAACTGAGAAGCAAGTCTACAGGGAAGAGTGGCCACAATCGGATGGACGATCCCTTAAACTCTCATTGTGATGTCAGTTTGGTTTCCCTTGCTTTGGTATAATGATCTCGTGTAGACAGAGTGAAGAGGAGAGGTTGGAAATGATCATCCCTCGCTCCGTCTCCCCGCGCTCATTTCCTCCTATCCACCGACAATTAAATGCGTTCACAGTTTTAGACAGTCATTAGTCCTCGTGCGTCTTCCTGATTATCTCTCTGTATGAATTACATTTCAATCCTCATGCAGCACGACAATTATTATGTAAAGCAATAATAATTGCATTGTTGATCGCACCCGTCCTGTATTTATTTGTCCATAAAGACATCCGACATCCCGGCAGTGAATCTTTCTCACAGGCAGGATAGGTAGATAAACGGCGGGCGCTTATGAGAAAATGTCGGGAGCGGTCGGGAGTGAAGTGGAATTTGTAGACTCCCCGCAGGGAGACCTTTGAATAAAGAGGCGTTCGTCCAAAATAATTGGCACACTTCAAAATTGCCTTCGTTAGCAAAAATCACAGAAGAGACAACGACCCACTCGACGCTAGCTAACTCATCCCGCCCCGAACATACACAACCCAACATCCTTACACTTACACCGTAATAATACCAAATAATAGACAGATCCTTGTCCTATACAGAAATGTGGCTTTTTATATTAACATTCCCTGTAGCTAAACAATTCACACAGATTTTCATATTAGTTATATCAATTTCCCCATTGTACACCAGAATTTCATTTTAAAATACAGAAATAACTATCTCAACTATATCTACATAATCTCATGGTCTACAGAATATAATATATTGAATGTTAATCTATTAATGACGCTAGGAATATTTGAAATCTAGAACTGAAAAGTTGTCAGCAATTAAAGGACCGTATTTTTTGGGTTATTGTTGACATTTCAAGACAATTGATAATGAGCACAATTTGTCATCGGGGCATTGAAATCAAAAGTTTAACAATGCAAACGCGGATCGGGTGCATTTAATATTTGTGTTTGTAAGAGAGAGCTGAGCACGTGCACGATGATTTTTGTATGATTTGACACGGCACGGCCCGACGTGACACACATGTTTTTTACTAGATATCCCACCAAAGCACGTTTTCTCCTTACTACGACCAATTGTCTGCATTTTCAGTGTTAGCATCTCAGATGGAATACAGATTGGCACATGCTATCGTTGAATTTCCTCTTTCTCAACGTATATCTTACAATTGTAGGTATATTTACCTTAAATTGTGTGATATCATCCATTTAGTCGTTTTATTCATTACATTCTACATATTTCTGTATTTCCTTACACATTCTCGAAAATTAGTCTCAAATGCATAAGTGACAAACGTACAAATTATTTTCCGTCAGATTGTCAAAGACACCCTTGAACAAATCCTCCAATGAAGGATTGGAGGTTAGTGAGTTGAAGTGGAGAGTCCAGGATACCCAAGTTGAAATAAAGGTAGAGAGAAAGAGGATCTGTGAGATTGAGAGAAGGACCAGGCGTCAAATTACCGTGTTTCCCCTCCAATCGATTATCCATGCAGACTTGCTGGACTTGAGAACGGAAAACAACCTTATTTTTATATATCTGCTAAGATACAAACCGAATCTTAAGTTAGTTGAGAGAGTTGAGATTTTGAGGTGTAGTCTTGAGTGGTTACAAAAATCTCATAAATATTCTCACAGAACGAAAAGGAAATGCTTGATAGGGATACAGGGAAGTTAAGTGACCTCTTGTTGACCTCACAGCTTATGATCAATATTAGAAATAATTAAGTTTGCTAAATCTACTCGGACTAAAATTATGCTGATTGAATCTATGCTTTTATTTTTTTCATCCTAAAACCTATTGTACCTACAGATTGTATAAGTATTCAGAAATATTAGTTTCCTCAATATTCGTGACGGGCTGTCAATACGATCAATTTCGGAATTACATTGCAATTTTCTTAGAATCTTGTATTTTTGTATCCTCTCCCGAGTGTAAACTGTAAAATAAAATGTGTTAGGATGAGTTTTGTTTTTGGTGAACAGTAAATATGATACCTACGTGTGTATGTACAGCATAGGTTTAAATGGTTAGATACAGATTACTTTTTATTGTGTGCGATAGCTAAAGAGTGTATGGAGTGGTGAGTTTGGTTAGGAGTGAGTCGCAGTTGTGTTGAGTGGAAAGGATAAAAATGTAATTCTGTGGGATGATGGGAAAGCATTTGAGTGATGTTTGTATCTGGATTTCCCAGATAGAATTACAAACAGAGAAAGACATTCACTTACAGGGAGCATTAGCATTGCTCTTGTTCCACCAACGCATTGCACATTACACCCCGCACACACAGAATCCTATCATGTAATCAAAAAGGGTGTCCAACAGCCATTCAGTCCTAATAAGCCAGACCAGACTAAACGAATCCCCAAATGTCAACTCGGCTATCAAATTCTATCTATTAAAACATTCTCCTTCAATCCACACTTATCATTGTGCTTTATGCCATTGTTACTAAAAAGACTAAACCAGGTAATTGGTCTCAACAATCTAGACTAGTCATACTAACTAGATCAAACGTATCTTTCTACTGCAATATTAGTATTCTTCAATTAACCATATTATAATATCGAAATTGTATTTATTAAGAATATTTTTATTCTGGTGGTTACTACACTTTTTTAGTGTTCTATGTAATTCTGTAGAAATGTAACTTATACTGATGGATATATTCAGAGATATCTCTGTGAACCTAAGGCTTAGTTGTGTAGGTTTCGAGCGAGAATAGGATGAATAAGACTTGATATGGTCATATAGGTAGTAGTGCAAGTGAATGTGTGTGTATAGGAAGAGAGGACAGAAGTGTTTGCCGAAAAGATTTCCTAGCGCGACAAAATCCCGCTTAATGGAATAGGATTCGAAACACTCTTCCAAATTGAAAATTTTCGAGTAAAACTGCTAGCTCGTCTGTTCAGTTGGTAGGAGAAGAAACTGGCTGAGTGTACATAACCAAGAGGAGGCTCATTGGCTTCCCTCTAAAATTCCTGTCGTAAAAATATTGCTCTTGTCTCCACTTGGGCCGAACTGGACGCCCATTCTTTCTACAGCTATATCTATATCCTTATGCCATACACCTACAGATACTTGTGCCAATAGAATCAGCACTCTTGTAAAATGAAACTGAATACGAACATCTTTATCGATATCACTCTTAAAATATCCAAGTTTTCAATGTTTTATATTTTTGGAAGCTCAATTTTATGAGATCAATGTTCCTGAAAATTTCCTTGGGCATTTCTAAATAGTATTCTGTTAACAACATATAGGTAGATGGGTTGAATTGCACTTATTGTAATTAACAATTTGCAATGATACAAAATAGTCTCGTCATTAGTTGAGAATTATAAAATAATTAGGATCTAAGAAAATGAATCCAGAAATTGCTGTCTATTGTTTTTAGTAGTGCAACTGTGATTGTTATGATTAATTACTTTTCGATTCTAGTTCAGTGATTCTTGCTTTAGAATTCAATAAACCTACATCATAAGTAGATTTATGCACTCATATAAATATCTACCTAATTTCCTGAACTTAATCCTAAGAAGGAAATCGTAAAGTGTAGCTTTATCAAGAACTAAATAAGAAATCGCCAGAGAGATTTTAATGGTCGATTTTATTACGAGCATTGACACAGCTTTTAAATGTGTACTAACATTCTGTAGAATATCGCAATTTATACCTGGTTAGACTGTACTGCATTTAGAAACTGATGTTTACAGTTCATAATACATACCAATAAGATTCGTGTGTAGAAGAATCTTAAGTCTCACGCTTCGCGAGCAAACTAAAGAAACGATCGTGAAATTGCGATTTGACACAGGGAGCTGTTAAACTCAAGTCGTTTCTTTTCGTCAATTTATATGGACACCATAAGGAAACTGACATTTAGCATGTTAAGGAAAATAGGTGTACACTAAAGAGTTATTTCTTTCTATGTTCTAAATACACTATGAAATGACAATTGTAGAAATGGTAATGCAAATAATTTCATGGAATATCTTTGGAATGGTGGAAATCTTTTTCTTGAAAGGGTATCGTCACATCAAATGCGTTCTCGGAATCTCTTGCTCTCCTCTTGACACCAAATCACACACATAATATTAGTTTACTCTAACATGATGCACTTCCTTCCTTGTCGATGCTTGTTTTTTCAACAGATACTATTTTTGGAGACAGCAATAAAGACGGGATTACAAAGAATCCTTTTGACACTCAATGTGCAACAGTCAACTTATGACTATAAATATTTGCCTTGAAATCTATCAACCGCACTAATATCAAGTCAACTTGTCTGAAAAGCTGAACCAATTGGAAAACTTGTTGCAAATTGCATTAATAGTTTATTTTACAATCCTCGTAGAATCTAAAATTCCCAATTACCAAATGCTAAATGCATTATTTCCTTCTAGAATTCCAATACAAAAAAATTCAATGGACAAACTAATTGCAATTATTGCATAATATAACAGGTGATGATTGATATTGGATGTTAAATGTTGAATCACGATTGATGTTAGTAAATTAAGATTTGATTCCTGCTGTTGATGTGTAAAATGATAATTAGGTAAAATGTGCTAATGTAAACGGAATGTATCAAGTTTCACCAGAATCAGAATCAAGGCGCCGAAAATATTGGTCTGAATTGACAATGAACTTAATAATTCCATTGAGGTTTATTTGTACACAAAGGAAACAACAACGGTAGAAAGATAATGAGAGTCGAATCGATAAGATTATTAAAATGGGACCCTTTCACCACTAATTGTATAGTTGTTGTAGAGAATGTTTGTATGGGTATGTAAAACTCTTTTATTGTGGAGTTGAATGAGAGTGTAATTCTTTAATGGTCATTCTAGACTAATTCATGCTGAATGCATCTCAGGTTACATTAGTCTGTGGTTGGTTGTGGGTGAATTACTCCATAAAATCATAAACGACTGGGACGTAATAGGGAATAAAGCATAAGGTCTTAATCAGTGTAAGTGTGTTATGTTTCCTTTGGTACATGATGCGATTAATGAGATAAAAGAATGCTCGTCCCCTATTTTCCACTCGGATGAAATGTCCATAAGTACGATTTAGAATAATGCAGAGCAAAGTGTGTTTCCTCTACCCGCATCCGTCTATTTCCATACAGAACTATAAAGTTCCATATCGCTCTTGGCTCTCTAATAATATCCGTATTGTTAGCCGGGAGCAAACTCCTTTGGTTGTTAGATGTGGCGGACGATAAAATCATTTTTTCTCCAGGTTTTCACTTTTCGTCGTGATTTATCACGCGAATCTCCTTCCCAGTCTCTCGTCCGAGTTCTCACACTTTTCTTTTGCAGAGCACAGTCTAATTTTATTATTCTGTCATGTCCTCCCTTACACAGACAATCTGGGAAGTGAAAAACTACATCTTGAGTACCGAAATATGCATGTGTGTCTACGCTCTTTGCATTGACATTATTTTAGGAGGGCTTTCAGAATATTTCAACCCGGGTGGTCGATTTTGCCACACTATCCAAAAAAACAATGACTAGAATACTTTTTAGGACTTGAAAAACAACTTTTATAATCTTATTGTGAATCTCGAGACTTGATTTCAATTCAGGGCATCTCGTTTGCGTTGTGACAATTTCACACTGCAGTTTTCATCTACAAATCAACGACATAACAATACCAATCAATCGTTTAGTATCCTATCTGCATACAATAAAGTGGAATTAAGAGATTTGTGCAGAACGAAGACCTGTAATGAGAATAGGATGAATTAAATAGCAAATCCTTAATTTAAAAAATCGGCTCTCTTATGAAAATCATGTTTGTGGAGTAGATGATTCAGAAGTCCAATTTGTCTACAGTTGAAATAATATTGTCGTGTCAATAAAGGTTCCCGGACTATTAAGACAATGGGAAAACCATTTGGCTATGCCATAGCTAGTAGACTTTGTTTGGTTGTGCCATGAAACTGGGTATCTAAGAATGGAATGTTGTTTTAAAGATTAAAAATGAGTTTTGTTTTAATATTGTGGTGTGTATTGGAGAATATTCTTAGGATAGTTTGATTTGGCTTATGGATTGGTGCCTCTCTTGTTGGTTCTGTTCTTGTTGAAGTGGATTGGGATGTGATTGGGATGAATGTAAATAGTGGAAGCGCCCGGGATTTTCTCTGTTTGCTTTGTGGGCGAAGGGAGTGAAGGAACCCACGAGAAAGCCTTTTCTTCCCAATCTTTATCACTTACACTCTATCCCTATGCTAATACACACTTCTTGGAATATTATTATACTCACACAATTCCTATATTTTTAGTATATTGTACTATGCAATACAAAAAACAAATAGATTCATGAATATTTGTATCTATCCTCAATCCTCACTATGCTGCTACTTAGAGCGTATAACACAGCGACTGCCACACATCACCAAGTGTTAGGTACTTTTCTTTACACTTGCAACAATTCCTAATACCAAGAAATAAATCCTACGTACTAATATGAAAATCTGTAATGCAATCTTTGAAATGAGTCTTAAACAGTAATCTAATAGTAAACATGGTCATGGTGTGGTCTTGGGTATCTGTGGGATTATAATATTTTATAGTACCTATATAATGGTACTATATACACATTACACAGATATAATATATTATAATGCACTTTAAATCTATTAAAAAGGCTAAAATTGTAATTTAGTAATTTTTAGAAGCACTGACAGAAAATCCAAGATTAAAAAAGCATATTAATGCTTAAATTACTAAAAGAAAATAGAATTTTTGGAGAGTAATACGGTTTAGTGTCAATTACTTGTATTTCTGCAATGATGTGGTTCATAGGACTATTGAAATGAACTACCTACAGTATACAAAGGACATAATAGTATTTACGCACCAACACATCATTCATGCCCAGATCTGTGATTATGTCGTAATAATAATAATTTGGATATTTTTGTGTTTTTGCAGGTCTTGGCGATGCTTGGGGAGCAATTCCTCCACCTCGAGATAGTACGATACGAGAACTCGGCTCCCATCTGCTCCAGGTTGGTAATATTTGTCTACCATATTTGATATGTTGGGTTTCCAAATCTGATTGTCCTAAGTTGTTATCTACATTATGACTTCACGTAGAATGAATTGAATCTTTTTTCTAGACTATGCAATGACTCACTCAGTTAAGTCAGTAATCGAAGAGAAGCCATTATATTTTCCAATATTTGGGAATTTATGTCCGATTCTGTTTGCTCAGTCTGATTTGATTGAATTACGTTCAGAGATAGGTAATCGCTATTTGTAGCATACATTGTGTATCATTTGTAGCCAATGCTTTCATTCTCAATTGATCCTAATCACAGAAATTGTTGAAAGGGAAAAGGTTGGGAAACCCCATAAAATGCCCCATATGTATGTTTGCATTTATTACTAAGATTATTCTAATGAAATCATTTCAAACTATTAGCTACATTCAGTCAGAAAATACGTAGAATTATTACTTTTCTAGATATTGCTTGAATGTTTAATGTTTTACAACTTTGCCAATTCAAATTATTAATGCATATCCAAAAATCATATTTATTAATGAATTATGGTCAGATAGACACACATGGAAGCTTGTCTCGATTAAAGTAACAAATAATTCTTTCCGGTTTTTGAGCCTCCGAGATTCAAAAATACACCTTGTCGTCGATTGAGACTGGATTCCAGATTTATTTGAGAGAATGTTTGTGATTGGGAACCGTTGGGTAATACAGGAACAGTATATGATGACAACAGGCTAGAAATAACTAGAACATATTCATTGTACATTTAAGATATTTCGAGACCAGGACATGGTTCATAGTCGCTGAGAGTGTGTATCTTGGCGATTACAATAAAAACATGAAAAAATTAGTAAGCTAGCTGTTGAAAGTTAAGTGGGTATGATATCCCATTGTATTGTAATTTTGTGTTTAAAAGAATGACGAAGGAGAGAGTGAAGGAACGTGAGGAGGAATGAGAAGAAATAATGCATATTAATTAGATCAGCATTATAAATCACTTATCTCTGTCGCTCTATACTTAGCCAAGTGTAGGATCTTCCAATTCCAATGCGTATTTCTAACGAAAATAATAAGACTAGATTTTCAGAGCCTTATATGACATTTTAGAATCTACACTACAGAAATGGTAAAGACGGAGATTGTTGTGTATTTAATATCGGGCGATTGTAAGAGATGGATTTTGTTTGAAGTGGGGAATTGAAAATCGTAAAACAGGAGAGGAGGGAGTTTTCGGAGATTCCGGTGGCTCACTCAACTCCACTTAAGGTTCGGGATCAGATCAGATGAGTTAGTGCGAGTCCTAAAGTACAGATAAGTAAAGTAAATACACGACAAGAAAAGATAGGCTTCGTTTGTGATACACTGTACTAAATATAATTCAAGGACTGTACACTGATTTAGCGTTACACAGAAATTCTAGTAAGGCTGAAGGATGAGAGGAAATCTCTCATGAATTATGAATCAGAGGTTGTTGATGTTATTGGAGAGGATGAGCCAGTTTCCTGTAAATCAGAGCAAACTAACATCTAATACAAGGCAAAACATCGTAGACAGGATTAAGCCACAAATTCTATACCAAAATATACTCCATATACGTTTTAGGGTTAGTAATTACAAATACGATCATCCTATACCGTTCTGCAGTGGAAAACATTTTTAAGACGAATCTATATCGACGTTTCTCTGAAATGAATATGAAATCACAGAAAATTCTTATGCAATGAGTATAGCTTCCACGGGTGGATAAATCCGTTTGCATTATAGAGAAGTGGATAGTGAATGCTCTACATGCAGAAAGACTTGATCCAATATGCAAAAGAGAATAGAAAGAAAATGTAAATCCGAATTTAAAGATGACAAGAACGCTAAGGAAATTATTCAGCCTCACGTCTCTCCTTCAGTCTTTCATGCAAAACAAGATCAAGTAACTACTACAATCCGAATCCAAGATTTTCAACAGATAGCCAATAGATTTCGATTTCATTTACTAAGACACTTTATCATATTCGTAGTACCAAATACAATACATAGACTACATTTAAGTGAACTCATGCGGCACTTCATGGCTTCGTCATAAGGAATTAAAAGCTGAACATTTACTATAACATATTCAATAGCTGATAATGATAGCAACAAAGTACGAAATGAAATTAGTACTAATAAATAGTAACTTTCAGTAACAAATTATATATGATATGAATGAATTATGACAGCTTTTAATTACATGGTTATTGTAATTTGATATTTATTTTTAAGTATACCAACTCTAGATTGTTTTTCTCAAATTCAAACTTTTGTTATAGCATTGTTAGACAGATTGATTTGCATTTTGTACGTCGGTTTAACCTTTTTGTAATTTAGGAATATTTAATTACAAAATTGATCATTCCTCTAAGGCTCGTTTGTAAACCTGCTATACAAATTGTTAACAATAAATTCTACTTGATTTAGACTCTGGACGGATTCATATTTGTGGTAGCCCCCGATGGAAAAATTATGTACATTTCGGAAACAGCATCCGTACACTTAGGACTTTCTCAAGTAAGCAAAAGTTTTGTATTTTTATTCATTTCTATATTGTGTCCTGCTTTCCCTTGCACAACTTTTCTGCTTTTCCATATATGATATAAATCTAGTGGTTCATCTCGGGTTGAAATGTTTTGGTCTATATCGAATCCTGTAAAAATACTTGTATGAAATTGTCTGCAATTTTAAATAGCTCTGGACTATGGCCACGGGCTGCACAATTTTATGTCTTGAGGCAGGAGAAGAGTGTATCATCCTTTGATTTTTCGGGTGCAACTTGACAGTACCGCATTGATTTGATATTTGCAATATAATTTCATTTAGAAACGGTACTTTCATGGAATTTAAATTATTTTGACAAAGTTTTAATTTTCATTTCTTGAAAATGCACCGTTGATTACCTAAGGAATTTTGGGCAATTGCAGTAATGGTTACCGGAACTGTTGAATGTGTCTAAAAATGAGCCTAAGGTTTACAGTATGCCTAAGGTATTTTAAATTTGAAAAAAGAATGTCTACCAAGGGAGTTTTGTGTGCAGGGAAGACTATCTGAAAGAAAGACTATATGATTCTTTGTAAAATGTTTTAGTCTTTGTAGTGCAGAGTAGAGTGCACAGAGTGTTGAGTATCTGTGTGATGCGAGATGAGATCGTGCCTGAACAGATGCTATGTGGATAAAGAGAGAAAAGAATGTTGATGTTCGTTTTGTAATGGGAAGTTAAACTGGGCTCTCTTTTCCTTTGGCTCGTTTTGCTTTTCTATCACATAAATATTAGACATCTCTTCGTGTGTGTGGGTTTGGCTTCTTCCTTTGCCTTGCCCTTTATTTTCCTTGCTGTCATGTCATCTAATCTTCTTAGAACTTGTGACTGAACTTGCTAACAAATAACAGTCAAAGTCAACTTACAACTATTATCTAACAATAAGTAGCAAGATCAATAGCCGCACTTGACCACACTTCTCAAATTATCCAAATTACTATCTTTTCAGGCCTCATATGCTAATTATCTCTAATTTGTACTTATAATCGAATTGATGTTTCCAGGTGGAATTAACAGGAAATAGCATTTACGAATATATTCATCCTGCAGACCATGAAGAGATGACTGCGATTCTTTCGGTGCACCAACCAATACCTCACACTATTATGCAAGGTATTCAAATACAGATTTACAGTTTGTCAAAGTACTTTGGCATTTCCGCAGGAAATTCTTAATACTTTCTGTTCATTGATCTGCCATGAATTCTCTAAGAATCTTTTCTTTCAGAAATAGAGATTGAACGAGCGTTTTTTCTGCGAATGAAATGTGTGCTGGCGAAAAGAAATGCTGGTCTTACCACTGGAGGATACAAAGTAAGTTGTTTTGTCTAATTATTTAAGTACTCACGACAAATCGGTTTGTGTGATTGATGAGGTTGTTTGTCTACAATTTTGTTTTGCACTTATAGATGAAGGGTAAGCATTAAGTAGGTATTTAAAGAGTATAGGGAATTCCCTATTGACTATGGTGTTAAAAGAATTATGAATGAAAAGGACGTAGGGAAATAGATCTGTTAGTGACTTATGTAATGCTTAGCTTTCTCCATTGAAGAATCCCAGAGCCTTGCCCGATGGATGCAACTGATGCAAGAATGTATAATAGTGAGCCAGAGTTGTAAAATTCACGAAATCCCGTAAATGTCACGATTTCCATTGGCAAAGTGGAGTAGAGTAGTGACAAAATAGAAGTTGACCTCCGATAAGTCACACAAGATGATCTCATGCTCCATTCATCCGGTCACATCACTTCCCATCTCTTTCTAAACTGGAAACGTAACAATAACTAATTGCCATGTTATTCTGTCTATCTACTACTTTATTACACATCACCGTAGAAAATAGAATATCACTTAAAATACAAACCTTTGTAATCCCATATAGTTCATAGTGGCGACTATGTTGAGGTTGACTTGACACACATTTTAGTCTGCAATAATCCGATCTGAAGCATCATTTATAACTTTGGGAATATTCAGACATACACAACCTTCGATCCCAGTCTCTTTAGATATACTATTATCAACGAAGATTATATAAAGATGCCTTAAAGTAATTTTAGGATATAATCATTCATACTTTAAATACGTATTAAATCGACAATAGGTCATACCTTACTCATCAGAATGGTATAACAATTATTTACATCAACAGGATCTACATTATAATAGGAAATACTTTTATTCCAAAGGTATCTTCTACTGTATTCGGCATTTTATTTGTAATTTGTATTCGTGTGAGGTAATTTGTAAGAAGACAGTCGGGCCGAAAATGATAAAGTCAACTTATTTTGTCGCCTGGGTTGGTTGTTTTTATTTTCTGAGAAATCGGCTTCTGTCTAAAGTTTTGTAACTTGCTAGAGGGCTAACTTATTAGGAGTTTCGCCGACTGTGTGGAGGCAATGTGTAGAATGGGGTTTCATATTTCTCTGAGACTGTTTTGTAATGCAATACTAATTCTTGGTGCTAAACGGGTTAGGTAATTCTGTCTGTCTCCATCATCTTGCTCCAGAGTCTCTTTTGTCATTTCATTGGAGACACAACACGTTTATGTGCGTGTGCTCTTATTAAGTATATTCGTTTATTAGTATATTCTGGGGAAGTATCTTCTAATAGACAAAAGTGGAGTTTGAGTGCAGGAAAATCACATTGGGAATATAGAACTCCCGTTTTCAAGTCTGGACTCTCTGGAATCGTCTTCTTTCCCTATACAACTATATTTAGATATATATAATAATGTATGGTGTATTAGGGTAGGGATAGTGTAGGAGTGAATGGGAGATAGTCGAGAGACTCATGACATGTCAAGCGTCCGGAGGATTAGAGGAGTCCACAGTCCACAAGACAAATTACACGCGCGTGACTCGACAAAACGAGACAAACTTGAGAAAACACACCATAAAAGTCACCGTACTTACCAACTCTCTTTTTCCTATCCCCCCAGTCCACTCCTCCTAATACAAGTCCTCCTTTACTATACTTACATATTTACTCTCCGTCCTACCACGATTACTCTTTTTAATTTTACGGGCTCAGAATGCAAACTAATATGTAAATCCCATCAATATTATGTCAGGAAATTGTTCCGTGATTCAGTTCTGAGAATTCATTTTTAATTCTCTACACTGAAATCAATAGTCCACAGAAATATCCAAGATTTATGAATTATGACCGTCAATTGTATTTACACGGTATAAATATACATTGGTTTACCCACATCATTTACATATCGTGGGCAATATGCTAGAAATCCAAATTTTCGCCAGTAGAGCTTTATATTATTGATGAAAATGTCACTTGCTATCATATTGCATCAATATACTTAATGTTACTTTACTTAATATGTAGATTGACTAAAATGAATTTAATCTTCTGTGGCAATCTAAGCATTCTTAAATGTAGATCTCATGAAAATCATCATAATAAGCAGTTATCAAGTTGTATTTCTGGTATTCATAAATTGAAAGTGCATCTACCTCTGGTCTTAAGGAATCTATGAAGAATAGATTTTTATTTCCGTGCAAGAGCAAGTCAGTGTGTTGTTTAAAGGCTAAAAATCATTGCAAGCCATAGAAAAGGAAATTCCAGTGGGATGTTGTAGTCCACTTAGGTATCCTGTAAAAGTGGAATTGAGGATAAAGTAACCAGGAATATTCGTTTAAACACAAATGCAGTAGAGGAAGGGAGAAAGAGTTTGGTGATGCGTTCAACTGTTTTCTGGTCTCGTCGACCGAAGAGAGTATAGTAAAGCTACGCCCTTCGAGACGCCTCCAACTCCCACCCTCCGCCTACCATTCTTCTATTCTGCCGAATTCTTCCTCACCGAATCTCTGATTCCCGGTCTCTACTACCACTGCTATATTAAGGGAACTAAACCTACTACAAATATTACCTATACTACACTATCTGAATATAATAGGGACAAAGGCAGCCAACATTCTTTTGATTTTCAGTCGTTACATTTTTTTGCTTCATTTTAATGTTTTTTCAGTCCTGAAGTTGTGTCTGATCAACTAGTAATGGGAAAATGAACGAAAAATAAGATTATCTGTAATATTATGAAAGTATTTATGGCTTAGTTTGATTTATGTCACCAAATTATCGTTCATATCCCACATGCATCTATAATAGGAAAAGTTTTGGTATCTTATCAATGACAGCTTGTGAATGACAAAATAGAAATCAATCCTGAACTTAGAATTTCCTAACTTTAGGATATCCCAAATGGTAGAATGATGCCCCTGGTGAATAAATAATGTAGTTCAATTTTAAAATCTTATACATAACTAATAGATAAAAAAACAGCAAAACTACTTCTGTAAATACTTTGCTCGGACTGATCCGAATCAGATATTTTCAAAACTTAATCAAACCGAACTGGCTCATCAAACAGACTTATGCAATAAGTGGGAGTAGATGCATGAAATATTTGAGAAATGGAAGTAATAATTTGAATATTTTCAGGTAATCCACTGTAGCGGGTATTTGAAACTGAAACCAGTGAGTACGCTTGGAGGGGACGTTATGAGTGGATGTCCTAATGGAATGGAGAGCAGCGAGAATACTGTGTCGGCAGGAATCGGTCTCCAGAATTTGGGCTTAGTTGCCGTCGGTCATTCTCTCCCTCCTTCTGCCGTCACAGAAATCAAAATGCATGGGAACATGTTCATGTTCCGGGCATCTCTAGATTTAAAACTGATTTTCCTCGATGCAAGGTAAACAGGATTCACCTTCATCATATAACTTGTACTTAGTGTGTAGCTAATTAGGAAAAGAAACCTAAAATGGATCTAGAGAGTGTATGATAAGTAGTCATTGTTATTCGTAATTGTGTGTTAGTGCAGTATATCATCGAATGACGATACTCATTGTACTGAATTCGTCAACGACCAAAGCATTCTTTGTATTGTCATCGATTTCCTCTAGAAATTACTTTTCCTTTCATGAGTTTGCATAATGAAATCTCATTATTTACTCGTTAGACATTGTAAGTGAATCGAATTGCTGTATCAAGTGGGATAAGCATCTAAAAATGGAAAATAAAGATCAAAGAGTATCATTTTGAATGAAATATCCGGTTTGTAGCACATTGGGGTGAAAAATCAATCTTATACTGTACAGTATCGTTAATACATATCAAACCTTTATTATACCACTTGTGAATCACGAAAATACTATCTGCATTGCTATGATATTCATAAATATATCAATTAAAAGTTTTTCAATGATAACCGTGTTAGTAAATTAAACATCCGAATATCAGACAAAGTCACGAATTCGAGTAATTCATAATAAGTATACGAATTTGATCTGGTCATTGGAATCTGGTTGTAGATATGCTGAGATATTTAAGAGATTTACAAGAGTTAATAAGAGAATGGATGTGAATGTATGAAAGATTTTAATCGTTTATGTTTTGGTTTGACAGGGTAGCAGCTCTGACCGGATACGAGCCGCAGGATCTCATCGAGAGAACTCTCTATCATTACATTCACGGATGTGATATTCTTCATATGCGCTACTCTCATCATACTTGTAAGAATTTATTTCTCTCACCCGACCCTACACTTTTCTCAGATCTCACTAGAACACTTCCAATCCATGGAATAACCCAAACAACTGAAACTGAGAGTACAAAACTGTATAGGGATTTCCTTTATGCTCCATCATGTCTTGTTACATTATTTTGGCTTTTGTACGTTTCTTTTACTACTAATTCTATTTTTATAAAGCCTTTAGGCCATGTCATAGCTTATCATGAGAGTTGATGGTAAATGCAACACAAACTTGTTACGTTAACAGCGATAAAAATAAACTTAGTGAATTACAGTGGAGACAATGCCCTTTTACACATTCGCAACATTTTAAGACAAAAGAATTTGGAGAACTTGCAATGAAGCTACTGATATGCTCTTAGAAATGAATAGTGGAGTTGTAAATATTTTCGGATCCACATGCCTGTATAGGAACTGAATCAGTACTTATACTGACTTGATCCATTTGCTTATAAATAAGCTACACTTAAATTGGCTCTCACCACTGCCACTTATACAGTTGCTGTATTTAAAATTAAATAATCTGAAATAATATATACAGATATCAGTAGACTTTGGTTTTGGTTTAGAACTCGGAAAACAGTTGTTCAGGGATGGAATAGTTGTGCCGGAAGGAAATAATGATATTTATATTTGAAATTCCAGTATTGTACAAAGGACAAGTTACGACGAAGTACTATCGATTCTTGACAAAAAACGGAGGCTGGGTTTGGATGCAGTCCTATGCAACGATAGTTCACAATTCCAGATCATCCCGGCCACACTGCATTGTCAGTGTCAATTATGTCCTCAGGTATAAATAGAAAACTAATGAAAACTACTCCAGGAAATTAGGAATGCATAGGAAATAATATTTTGTTTACCTTTTTGCAGTGCATGTGAAGCCTCGGATTTAGTTTTAACAGGAGAGCAAGTAGGTCACCGTGAAGACACAGCTGTCCCGAGTAACCCAGTGTCTATTTTCAGTTCGACAATGGAACCGACTGGAAATGGAGTCCCTGTAACGGGGAAAGTTCGAAATCCTCGGAGTTCTCGCAAGAAATCTACACCGTACAGTGTTCCTAGTGATCAGATTTCTCCAGTAAGTTTAAAAAAGTAATTCTATCTACATATTTTGGAATAAAATTGAAAATAATATTTGATTGGGTTGATTTTCTCCAGCAGAAAGAGGAGTACAGTCCATCGTCCACATCCGGTTATGAATACAATCACCCTTCCTACCATTTCCTGGAAGGTTCGACACCCTCCCGCCCTGACTACTGTGAAAGTGGCGGTAGTGGTGGGCTTTACTACCCGCCTTCCTCAGACAGAGCCCCGTACATTAATTCCCGTCTTCCCGAATATTCCGAATACGACTCTTTAGCTTCTCTCTCCTCTACTGTGCTCGGGACTCCGAATCCTCGTTGTTACTCTGTGATCCCTCCGAGTTCGGCTGTGATTGTGGGCAATCCCGAGTACACGACAAACGGAGACTACGGAGACGCCTCCACCAACACTAACAATAACAACAATACTATTCTGAATAACAATGAAAACAGCGGGGATTCTTCTTTCTATTACTTCCGCGGGGGTTCAGCCGACCCCTACCATAATCCAAGTGCGACTAATTCAACGATGCACCACAGTGGACCTCTGCTGCATCATCACCAACACCCGCTACAGTCCCAGCATGCAAATATGCACGGACACAGTCACTGCAACAGTTTGTCTCTCCATCCCCACCACCACGATACACACGGGCAGCATTACGCCCTCAGTGCCGCCGATTCCCACGGACATCATCATGGCCATGCGGATTACGCCGGACTCTTTACAAATATCAGCAATGGGAACAGTTCTTCGGGAGATGACCGGCTGACCATCAGTTTGAATCAGTGCTCGGACAATACGAACGATTCTTCCGGCTCCTCCAGTTGCTGCACCAATAGTCATGAACATAATCATAATCATTTGAGTGTGGACACTGTCACTGTCGTGGCCCCGCAAGTCCCCGAAGATATTGGACTGACAGCCGCCGAGCTTGCCGCGCCATATCCGGGATACACTAGTGTCATCGTAGATCCACATAGGATAGCTGAATATGACTATGTCAATTGCAGCTGAGGATGAACACCTAGAATAGACTTTTACACGTAGCTCCAATTAAACCCACTTACCTATAATAGACTTGTTAGACTTAATCCTAGTTAATTGTATTTAAGTGTACCTATTACAGTTAGTTAATCATTGGTCTCGTTTGCGACTGACCAATCTAAAATCGAATTATGAATCGTGGCATGTCAATAATTCGTTTACTTTACATAATGCGTCTTTGTCATATAATAAAAATGTCAAAATGACTAGCGGGTGCAATTGTAAATATCAACTGTAAAATTAAGGCATCTATACGATGTATATAACATAACCCATTGTGGAAGACACAATGAAATCAAGCAAAAATGTAAAAAATCTGTATTTTTATTGTGCCGCAATTTATGCAAATTCTGAAACTGAATAAAAACTACGACATAATTTCCTTGCAGTTTATTCCTTCTCATTCTAACCGATATCGCAATGAAAAATCTTGAGACTACCCGTGCAAAAATTAGTATTTACAGTAAATAGTTCGAAGATTGTACCTATAGATAATGACTTATCAAGATATTGATATGCGAATGGATTTAATATGTGATCGCCTGCAATATATTTCGTTTTGTAAGCTTCTTTATTTTTTACTAACACTTTCATTTAAAAATATACTTATCAACTTACATCATTGGTGCTGTTTTAATTTCATCGGAACACAAACGAAAAGCACCGAACACAATATGAAACTTATAAGTAATACTATAAAATACAAAATCAGATTTATCGGTACAATATTTACAGGAAATTGAAGTAGTATTTAGTATAGTAGAGACTTATACAATTAAGATCATCATATGAGCACTTTTATCTCTTATTATCACGGATATCTGTAAGATCATTCTTACAGTTATTGGTCCTTAATTATGATCTTAATTGCATTACTATTACAATCACGAATCATTGCTCCGCCTCGAAAAGCTGAGATTGCAGGTCATAAATGATGGCTGTTTTTGAACAAGTTTTGTAGCAGTATTGAATAACAAAATCCGAGAGAACAGGAGCATTTTCTACCAGGTGCAAAATTCCTAATTGACGTAAGATTTCAAGGTTGATATTGCGACAGCCTTTAGTAACAATGCTCACGTTCCACAGTTCTGCAAATTGAACAAATTTTTTCAAATAAATACATAGAATCCATAAACGTACGTTTCCTTATTTCTAAAACAGTAAAATTGCGAGATATTGTACCTGGAAAAATAGGAACCGCCCCGCATTCGTTTTTATTCAACCCCTGACATTTACTTTGTTGGAGTAACTTCTCGACTTCAGCCTCTTCCTCTTCAACAGTGTTATTAAGACAGCAGAGACTTCCATTGGACTTCGAGCAACTGACTTCCAAGTGCAGTTCCTTAATACTAGTTTCACTCATCGCTCTGAATAAATCCACCAACCCGAAACGATCTTTTCCTTTATCTGCATAGAGAGATTGGGCTGTCGGGAACCATTTTATAATTCGTTGGAAAATCTTTACACAGTGTGCTTTGTAGATAAACCGGATAGGCGAAATAAATTGTGCTGATTTGGAGTAAGGATCATCAAAATAAGTGAATTCAGAGCATTCCAAAACTACCGAATTCCAGTGACGACCAGTGAATTGATATCCGCAGTCGCAATTCGTATCCAATGTGCAAGTCTTCATATTTGGGAATTGTCGGATTAGATTACTACTTTCACACAGTTGAATGCTGTTACACTTGATTTCCAAATGTTTGAGATTGTTCATTTTCGGAAGATACAGGAACTGATTGGGAAACTCGCTTTTGTCACTAAAGGGTGTAGTGACATCCAATTGAAATACTTCCAAGGAGTCCTTGCATTGGACAAACAACGTATTTAATGATTCAACAGATACATCTTGTCCCATATTTAAAATTTCCAATTTTCTCAATTTATGTAACTTCATTGCAATCAGTGAGACTAGGTGATTTTCATAGAAAATGCATCCAAATCGTGTTCCGAATATCAACGAATTTAGATTTGGGAGAAATCCAGCATTTCTTGCCA
>JABASH010002093.1:0-21977 GCA_019776445.1 Tomocerus maximus
CACGGATATTTGAAAATAAGAAAATATTTACATGCTCATAAGGCATAACCTAAGTATGTTACGACCTGACTTGGTTGCAAATTCAAAAACGTCTATGAATATGTATGCAGAATGCAGAAAGTCATACCTACTATTTCAATTGAGACAGACTTAGCGAAACGCTTACCATTTACTCAAACTCAAATGTTTAACAAATATCAAAGACACTTTGAGGCAACCGTTTCAAAGGTGAACTTCTGAGCAAAGCTTTGGCTTTGATATCTAAGTTCAAACCATTTCAAACGATCTAAAGTGCTATTGTCTGCCTCTAAAGCTCTCCGTTTTACTTTAGTCATACTTAAGTTCAATTATTGGAATAGTTATTACAACTTTGTAACTGCGAATAACTCCAATCCAACCGGAGTGTCCCTAAGAAATTGCACACTTATTTTATTGGCATGAACCCCAGTTGATTATAAGACACTACAGCTCTAATTATTTGTTTCTAACAACTGTATAGGCCAACCTAAAATTTCATGTCTAGGTTTTCTGTGAACCAGCACAGAAAGCAACAATAATATTATGTATTTAGTGACGTGACATGCCATAAATGGCGAAATCAAATCTGTTTTCAATGTAACTCAATAAAGTAACGAGTAGATGCACAAGATGAACTTCCAATTATCCCCAGAAAACTGATCATAAAGAAAATAGTAAACAGAGTTCCCTACTTTACTCCTTATACATTACTTAATTTCCCTAGATAATGAATTTCTACTTGGAAGAGCACTATAATTACTGCCTTCTTAAGAGCTTATTCAGTTTTGTAAAAGGGAAATCAACAGCTAATGCTACTTTAACCTAAAAAGCTCCGTTCAGGTGCAAATAATGATTTCTAGGTCGTGTTATTAGAGCACATACACATATGAAGGTTTGAATTCTGCTAACTGGAACTCGCTTTGATTCATAAAAGTCAACATACAATAATTGTTCAGTTCAACCTCCTCTTTGTATCCAGACTAGACTAAAAGCTATTCAAACAGAGACACATTCTATCAACTTCCTTCCACTCGAAAACACTACTACACTAATAAGGAATATTATGTAGAAAGCAGTCAACTGAAAATATAGGAAACGTGATTCACAGAAAATCAACTCCCGAGAAACTATTGACTCATCCTATTTGGTTGTTCATGAAGTCTTTAAAGGAAATACAAATGATTACCAAGACCGAATTCGCAAAGGTAAAGGAAGGTGCAGCTCTATGAATGACCAACAATAATATTGAATATTGCTTTTCGAATGTACTGATGCTAATGGCAATTTACTTAGAGCGAAATTTCACAGAATCTGGTAATTTGGGGGAGATATAGTTTTAGACAGGCAAAGTTTAGAGTTGCAATAATACCTAGAAGGCATAATAATGAGCAGTTCACACATTCAGAGCATGTACCTAAAATGAACTGATTGAGATATACCAGTGGTAACTCAACCGTATCTTCATGGACAGAAATAATCAGTTTTATGTCTGACGCCCAAATGCCCAGACTTGTCTATCTCCATAGGTGTGAATGTTCTTCCTCTCAGAACGCTACCCAAATCTAAGTCTTTAAATACTTTTCTGTTTCCTTGCTCATAGTTCCTGGTTCCGCAATAATACTGCGCAGTTTTATGTACAATATTACAGTGTCAATGCATACTACAATGATCTATTTATTGTATCCAGCCGCGCGGAATTATTACGTTTGTCTACACAGCAAAATTAACAAACGAATGCCCCTAATTTTCAAGACGATAACTCTTGGCAAAATATCATGTGAGTTTAAGTGAACCGTGCATAATGCATATGTTCTCTACGAAATTGCTGTCGAAGGAATTATACTCTTGAGCTGAGATTTTAATATCCTGTTCGATATGATATGCATCGCAGCCAAGATTTATTTAAAGGTAGAAAATCATGTCTTTTACTTACTGGCAAACTTTCACTTTGGCAGGGCTCAGCCCAAATTTCACATAGTTTTACTAAAAATATGACTGCACGCTGTGATTTAATTTATGCATAAATTAACTGAACTACATTCGCATATTAAAGTAGGTACCTAATCAATTACATAAACATGTAGTCTTTAAATGTGAGTGTAAGGCTGACTCTGATGGAGACATAAAGATATCATGATCATGATGTTTGTCTATACCTACCTCTTTATTCCATTTTTTAATTTCTCAGGCTTAGGATTGAGCGAGAGACCACACACATGCACACCTATATACACTCTACACAACAGGGAGGTGAACCTCAAGCGAAAGAATGACAGTGACAACATAACACGTGTAGAGAGCATCAGTGCATGCAAAATCTTTGCCATACCGCGTTTTTGCTCGAAATCAAAGTAAGCTAATTCTATTTACTCCTATGTAAAAATATATAAAAGGGATGGCTGAGTAAAAAGCTTCTGTATGTTGCTCGATTTCCCTCCGCTATATGATTGCTGCATGTATGTAGATGTAAGGAAATGCAGTCATCATCCCCTATATCCCCGATGAGTTTAGTATCATTGAGGCTGCTTTGCTTAGCTGCGCACTTGAGCATACACAAGAGCGGTGCAGTGCGCTAGCGATGACAAAAAAGGTTGAATGGGAATGGGACGGACTTATGCGTCTAAACCGATTGGACATATGCATCCACTAAATGTGGACGCATTTGTTGCATAATATTCCTAGGATGCTGTAATGTACCTAAAGCTTCCCATGTCATTTACTATGCTTTAACCAAACCAAAGTGCATTTGTAGCTCCAGGCCAAACAGTAGCGTTGTGCTCCGGAGGAGCAGTAGAGTCACACAACTTATATACTATCTATGCTATACGGTCAGTACAAATGAGGACACCTTTCCTGCAACAAATTAAATACTATTTGTCTATCTACTTACCTCTTCTATGTGAATTATGGATACTTGATTCTATCATTAGGATTTATACTCATTTCCTTCCTGAGTTAAAAAAATGTCCTAATACTTTATTTACGAATCAATTATATTAGATGATTTCCACATTAAATGATGAGACAAACCCCTCTATTTGGAAACTATGTATAAGTAATAATAAGCTTTTACTGCTGCATAGTGCAGAACGTGGAAAATGCGTAGTATTATGCACATAATTTTATCAACATTATAGTTTTTACTGTACACCTGTGTCACACATTTTATTTTACCTAAAGCTCAAACTCAATAGCAACTAGAACTAAATTCTCATTCCATTCAGTTCTCAGAACATTATTGAAGTGTAGCGATGTGAAGAGGTTAAATCTTATTAAAAAAGTTGGCCATGACATGACACATAAGGTAAATTAAATTGCTTATCTTGGATCAACAGTAATTCTCGCGAAAATTCCATGTGTTTCCCAATAACATGGCAATTTCCTTGAAGAAATATTCCCTGAGGAAATGTTTTTACGATTACCTTGAACTTTCATTTACTGTGTCAATTTTTACTATAGTTAGGTGTTCTTTAGTATATATTGCTGGCCTACCTTCCTCTGTGCATTACTGTGTAGCAAAGTAGCAATAGCAATAACGAAGATAATTTGCAAACGATATTTTCTCTGAAATAAGGCAATCGCTGTAAACAGAGTACTTCATATTGCTTTAACATTTAATATGACCTAAAACAATTCCTCTTTCAAATTGCGACGTTATTGGGTAAACACTTATGTAAATTATGTAAAATCTTATAACGAAACTTTATACGCCAAGCCCAGGATATTACATTGCCGAAGATTAAATATACTAAGGCGCTCAGTAGTTAATGCACTATGTAGACGAATAACAGGAAATTGCGATATTGCAGGCCCACTCTTCACAGAATTTGGAAGTCTCTTCGTATTACATGTACCTCTCTATGACCCAAACCCTATTATTTTAAATGTTATTTACCTTAGGTTTCTGCAGATATGAGTCGAGAAGACACAGTAGATGATTGGATTGGCAGCCGAGTTAAGAGGATTTAAGCTCGCGAAGAAAGTGCTGACAGCTGCCATCGTCTGAGTCTTTGGGATGTACCCGTACACTTGCAACAACGAGTAGACGAAATATGGACCCGAACAGAGAATGAAGACTAAAATGGAACACAAAGTAACATATTTCTTTTACTTTGCCACTAAACCTTTCTTCCTGTCTGAGTCAGGATTAGGATGGCACATCACGACCACACAAGAAAAGAGAAATTGCTTTCACCTTCTGTATTCCAGAATCATTCCTACAGGTAAGTTGCAATCTGATGCATTATCTTGTGAATACTTACCAAATACTATGACGAACGTCATTTTAACGGATTTAATCTTGGCCTTCGGAATCAGACCTCTTGAAGAAGCTCTCCTTGAATCGTCATCACCGCTACAAAACACTTCTTGTTTGCCCCGGTTGTTGGTCGACTTCCGTAGGATGCCATCTAAATTACAACAGCATGTGACTGCAAACATTAGTTCACTCAGCCAAAATGTAGACATCGGAGAAATCTTGCTTTTATGTTGTGAACAACAGAATTAAAAGTATCTTAAGTGATTACTTGTAGTGCTAGCAGGTTTCTTCCCTTGTGGAGTTAGAATTAATGATTGCGTCCAGATTGTGTGTACCATGATTGTGTAACAAACAGTAATGATAAGAGCCGGAATCATAAATAGAATGATGAATATAATTGTAATGTAGTATCTCCACTGGTATTTCTCCATTTGAATCCAGCATTGGGTCACATACCCTAATAGAATAAAAAGAAAACATTAAAAAACAATGATACATTGGCCATTCAAAAAACCAAAATTACAAGCGCATACTGTTATACATTTATATATACATCACTGGCCATTGCTGATTTTTTCATAGACTCTAAGTAGTGTATTTACTTACCATTATTTCCCAAAACGTCTTCTTCGTGAAAAATAAAGACCGCTGGAGTGGCAAATAAAAAGGCAAGAAACCACGCCGATGCTATAAGAATTCGTGCCCGTCTCCCTGAGAAAAATCACAAATTCAATTTCAAATAAAAGTATCACTGCAACCTATATGACCTACAAATAAATAATTCGAAACGAATAGATAAAAGCTAAAACTCGACAAAATGACAGTATTGGTAAGTAGTCTGTCGATACAATAACTTCAATTGAACTCGATTGTTTTTTAGAAAACATATTTACTTGGCAGTAACAGTGGCCTAATCTAATACCCGCCATGACCCGGGGAAAGTAAATACATCGATAAAATAATTTTGTTTTGGCTTTCAAAATAAATCAAAGAGATTGCTTCTTCTCCTGCAAGTGAAAGGCAAGCTATACTATGCACAATATCAAGCAGTAAATGAAAAATATTTACTAAAATATATTATTTAGTACCCATGATAATAATATGAATAAATTATTATCATGGGTCGTGGTCACGCTTGTGTGGTGTTAGTCGATCTCTGTGCAGAGAATTGTTGAATTTAGACGGTCAGCTTGTGTGAACTATCTGTAATTAAACCAAAATGGCAGAAATTGTTTGTAACTGCTATTTGTGCTATGAAACCGCAACATCGAAAACAACTTTTAAAATCATTTTACATGAACTATTGATCAATGATTGCATAGCATGTACTTATGGTTAGTATTTTGTATTTAACTCGAAGCAGTAAGAGCCCAGTGATTTGTAATGCATGTAAAAAATTTGACATATCTAATATTAGCTTAACGTCCTATGTCTATGGTGTGACAGTAAGTGTAACGAAAAATTGCTTGAGTTTCTTAGAAATGCAGAAAGAAAATGCTTTTTTCCGGTGAAAGTCGCTGAGTTTAATTCAAGCAAGAAAAAAATCATATTTGTGTCACAACTGTTGTACACATGTCGCACAGTCGTGCCACTTTGACTTTTCAAGCGTGATTGCACTGAATTGAATAATCCGTGGGCAAACTCAGACCTTAAGCCCATTTTATTTCACATTCCAATAAACACACGCATGTACCTGCCTACAAAATGCCAAAGGCTATTGGATGGTAAGTACCCGGCTAAACTGCGTCACACTACTGCTACTTATACCTCCACGAGGTCGATTAACCCTTAGCGAATACAATTTAAAATTGAAATATTATGTAGTGTGCTTTCCCTTTTGTGACACAGACAATGGGTACTCGATCATGTCCTGCATATCACTTTCAATTCAGGAACTTAATCATTATCATGGATCGTAACTGAAAGAAGATTTCAGTCATACTCCAAGATTCCATAAGAGCAATATGCTAAATTCTTCTCTTAGAAATTCGCCGAAAACGTGAAATATCTTACAATAGTCGTGAATTCATGAATGACGATTATTTGGTATCCTGTCGTTCCTGTCACATTTCTCTTTCGTCAAACTGAAAATATCCATTGTTGGTTATATTCCAATTGAATATAAATTGGCAAATAACAATGTGTCACATCAAAGCTAGGGATTTTACTAGACGTTTTTAACTTTCGCAAAATACATCCAACACACACTCCATGAATGACTTGGGAAATTAGTCCAGAAATAGAATAAAATAGAATTTACCTTAGTTTAATATTCATACGTACCAAGGTTTAAATATTAAAAACATTTATCATGATGTTTTGCGTTTTCGTTTTACATATGCACACATTTCACAGAATATACAATACAATTTTTGATTTTCTCCGTGAATTGAAATGAAAGAGGTCGAAAAATTGTTCAACATTATGCAGTTATGGAACTTTATGCTTTGAAGTAAACATTTTCAGAGAAAAAATAGTTTTTACTTTCGATAAGACTGTCATATTCACTGTTACAATCTAAATTTTTTGACTTTCTCCAAGTGTGGGAGGAAAATAATTTAGGATTATGTATGTATTTACTCAATATGTATACCAATCTAAATGCTCATTTGTAAAGGTATGTACCCGAAGCTATATTTCTGTCACGTGGAGATCCATTAATGCTACAACTGCCATATTTGATATCATGTCTGAAAAAGAATGAAAATAGTACTTACAGCTTCCAGAAAATCTCAAAGGGTGGGTGATGGCATCATATCTGTCAATACTGAGAGCTACCAATACATAATTGGATGCGTAGACCACAACCGTCTGAAAATAAAAATAAAACCAGGTTTACGCAACAACTATAACCAATTGTAAGACTTATAGTCTTCTGTGGAATAATGTGAGGCGTATTACGACTCTTACAAAATATCCCTATATTATTTCCTATACGCACATGTAGTCTAAAATCGTCCGGATAGTATAGCCGTGTGTGTTTAATTTTTAGTCCTTTTCGTCCCTATTTGCTACCTAACCTACCTATCTAGTCTAATCATCACTACCTCAGATAAATTCACAGTAAGAGTAAGACTTATCTAATTAACAATTTTGTAAACACATAGAGCATAGAGTTACATACATGCAAGCAGCAGCTTTCTATCATTTGTATCTTCTTAACTATGTAACCCATTTAGTATATCAGTATTTATGAAGTTTTAATATTCAGATGCACATAAATCGTTGCCTAATGATACTTGGGTATTTGATATGTATAATATTGATAATTAGCGGCTCATGTACTTTTAGAATGTATGTATGGTTAGATGAAAGGGTTAAAACCCATACTAAAAGACACATGGGCCGACAAACATGAAAGCTTACGATACCTACTCTGAAGCTGTTTTCTGTCCTTTTAGCTTTCTAGTGAAAGTCTACTTTCTCCAATATATTTAGTTGGATGAAGATGCTAATTATTACACATGGTAGAATAGGACTCTTCGCTTCCATTTTAATTAATCTATCATCAATATTGCTCAGTTGTGTTTTGTCTTCTACGAATTTATGAGTTCATGTCTGCCCATTCAATTAACATCATTGAGAAAGCCAGCTCAGATCAAATTAATTTCAGAGATAAAAGCAACACTAACACAACTTATATAAACTAAGGCGGATGCAATTTAATTTGGTGGTAGAAATAAGTTTCGTATTGAAGTAAAGGGACTGCCGCCCTTACAGGGAAAGTTATATATCGTAAAGAAAGAAAAGGAGTGAATGACCAAATAAATACAAATGCAAATTAGTACTGGCAAAGTTTCTGCTTCAATTTAGCTTTTGTTTCTCGTGGCCTTATCGTTCTTTTGCTCTGATAGCTTTATGTAATCTATGCACAAAAGAACATCTATATATTGGTGACATCCAAACAACCCTTTCAATATTCCACTGTGCATTTTTACCCGATTGCTTTTCTCTCTTTCCTCGGTTTGTCCGTAGTTAATCTCGCCCATCAGTCGTCAACGTTTATGGATTTAACTAAGCTCTTCTACATAAAATACAATACTTTATTACCTAATAACTATTCATTAGCTAACGACTTTTTGCACTTTATTGCTATCATTTTTGGACATTTAAGTACATAAAATCTATGGTAGATAGTATACAATTCAAGGAATAAAATTATTTGTCATACCAATTCAGTCCCTTAAATTAACCTATGAATATAATAGTAGTCATTAAAATAATCATCAATGACAAAATTGAAGTTTGGATTTTGACTCGTACTTTTTTAGTTTATTTTCTTCAATGTTTGACGTTGATCGAATTTAGTAGCGTTTGTACTTAAGGGCAAGGGTATGCGATTTAAGGCAATAAAAGTAATAAATGGTTCCTACAAAAGAGTGGATTTAAAAAGCAATGTTATTGTCCGAAGATAATGGAGGAAGCTGCGATTCTACACACAAAGCAAAGATGCATCATCTAGGCATTTCTTTACAAACAACGTCGTTGGCAGCTTAATGGCTATATCATTTCTTTCAATATAAGCAATCCTAGTTTTAAATCACCCACGAGTAAATCTCATTTGAGACATTTCCTGTCAACGGTCCTTTGGATTAAACTTGAATTATTTTGCACAAGGTATGGTAAAGATGGATAAATGATCCAAGCAATCACATTCATTCCCGACAAATCATTTCACCATGTGTTGTTACACAATAAGCTCAGTTCATAACCCCATTCACATATTTACTGCGGAAAATCTGTGGACTTAATGTTCTCTCAAATAAGTATGAAGTCTCATGTTTCAAGAGATCCATATTGTGGTAATGGTCGTTTGTCAGCTGATACGATAACTGGACTTATATATTGTGTACCTACTATACTGCGTAAGTGGACAATCCAAATGGAAATACAATTCTTTGATATTATCACAAGGTTCAAATTTTCACTTCTTCAACTCTCTTTGGGTGTTATGAAATAAATACTCGGGGGTTCCACCCACCAGCCAGTACGCATTAATACATACACAAAATACACGATCCTACCAATAAATAAAAACCCCATACAATTTATAAATGTTCTTTCTCAGAAGCTGCAGATAAATCATACGTGAAGACAAAAACATTTAAGCTTCATCTTTATCATAAGTTTTGCAAGTACATATTCTTGGCCCTACTTTCAACATTTCTGCTGAATTGGCACTATTTTTATTTCTACTAACGCAGCAATTGTCCACAAACCAGGTTAAAAACGACCATAACTCATTTGTGACTGCTCTCGATTCGGACAGATTGTACTTAATGGGAGATGGGGAACAGTGTACCAATACAGATTATAGTGATAAGATGATTTGCATATCTTTACAAATGGTTTCTTTAATGTACTTGATATGACGTAATATGTATAAGTGCAGACTAGGTCTAAATACCATACAAAAAAGGGGAAATGTGAACCAACCTTTTTTAGCATAATGCAATGTTCAATATCAAACTATATATATCTGGTACATACTATATAGTGATTTACGGTTTAACGTACGTACTTTCCTATACAGGATTAGTAGTATTACTAAACAGAGTAGGTATAGCCCTTACTAACAATGACAATAAAGGTTAAACGGGTTGCATATTATTGCGTTCTAAGTTTTATTGTAAGGATAGCATTATTTCTCCTTACAGACCTACTTGCTGGTTATACGAGTACTGTCCACATCCAACGAAGAGATCGCTTGACATCTGTATGTCCTGAAGTAGCCCTAGTCATGATTTATATGTGGTGAAGTACTTCACAACAGCAATATCAGGTACTTTGAGATAAACACAAAGTACGGTACTGCACACTGAACCGTATTTACAGATATAAATACTTACATTATGCACAGTGCAATGGAAGGAATACAAGAAATTCAAACCCGCCTTTCTTTTACTAACCTTATATTCTATTCTTCCAACGTTACGATACAATATATACCACAGATACAATGCTTTATACACAATAATGGCCAAATGTGACTATAGAATTTAGAATTTGCACAAGAAATGCACTACACAATCATCAGAGATTGAGAAAATTCGGTATAGTGTGTCAGACTTCTCCAAACCCAAATAGTAACTATACAACCATGTAAAAGAGTATCGCGAATAAATATCTATGATTGCATTTCAAAGAAAACGAAGTTCTGTGGCCAATTCTTTTCTATCCAGCTGTCTTATGCAAGCGTTGTCTCCTTGCTTTGCTGGTTTGTTGCTGTAGCTAATCTAACAAACAATTTGTTATCGATGAATCAACAAAAGGGATACCTTGATAAAAAAGTTTATATAATATTACATATGTTTATGTTATTACCAAATCCAAAGAATCAATGATACCTAGTACATTGATAATTCTGTTTGCACAAAAGTACACGGTTCAGTTGTGGTTGAATAATATGTTTCTGCTGAATTTGAAGTTTGAAAGGAAACAGTGAATTGCTTTAGAGGGGATAAAAAATGTTACATAAATCTTTCAAGGCCCCAGTGTTGTGTTTCACTGGAAACTTACAGAGATATAGGTATGATTAGGGCGAAGAAATGCCATGGCATGGCTTACAATGCGTTGTGCCATGTGACCAGGGATTAGTATTTGGCATTGGAGAAAGCAGAGAATAAAAAACCTGCAAACTAGAATTCCCAATTTCATTCGTCTTTTGTGCTTTACTTGTCAGAAAAACGAAACCAGGAAACCATTTTTTGTCTATAGGATTTAGCTGCCTAAAAGTGTGAGGGAGGAGATGCTGCATAATAAGAACTTGTCGTCTCAGTTTACATTGTCACGAGTAATGTGTGCTACTTGAATTTAGTATATCGTTGAAAGCATTGCGTAGCGATGTGAAGGGCCCTAGAATAATACACACACGCTGGAACACAAAGCACTACGGCACCTACATATGCATATAAGTTATACAAAAACGTTATATGATATAACGTTTCTGTTCTCTATTTATGAATGAAAACTTGAAGTAAAAATAAGCCTTTTTAAGTTGCACGCACAGTTGAATAGATGCAAAGAAGCAAAGTGCTGATGTGAGGAGTACACACTGTCGAAAAAAACGAAGTGGCTTTTGAAACGCTGGGTGAAGGAAACTTTATGTAAATAGAAACTGCGTAAAGAAAGCAAAAAATTAAGTAGATACACAATTTGTTTACAGTTTTACAGAGGGTGAATAAAGTTATTTATAATTCCGGTATACCAATGCTACGCATTTAACCATCTCTGCAACAATAAATTACTATTTACACTAATCTCTAACATTGGCAAATAGTATTCACAGTTACCCAGTTTAAGAATAGTGTACGCATTATTACTACATCATTCATGCACCAGTTGGCTGCCTACTTACATACTTTTGTGAGTTTGTGTGTACATGACAAAGAGTAGAACTAATGCCTATTAGTTGCCCTGTTTGTATGGTGAAGTATTAAATAGTAAACTGGCACTGTTTATTTAAAGAATTATTGGCTAAGCTACATTATATGTAACAAAACTACATTACTGACCTGAAAATATTTGACGATCTTGCAGGCTACATTTCCGAAATACCAGGTGACAGTCATTTTCCAAACAATATCCGTCAGGACGTTGATGAGACCAACAGACAAATCTAGAACACAAAATGTATTTAGTTGGCAATCTCAAACATACAGACATCTTTCATTAGTAGCTACCAATCAGTAGTTATGCAGTTTAGTCGAGAATATTTATCTTCGATCTGAATAATTTCTGCAATTGATATAATAAATTGTTAACAATTCTCAAAAAGTGGCCTCAAAATATAGATTTGGTAATAATGAATGTCTTCAATTAAATCGCGTTTTCCGCGTTTCAGATTTCATGATTAATTCTATTTATATTGTGAATATGTAGTAAATACATCTATTTTGCAGTTTCATGATAGGGATAGATTATCCCTTATTATTAAGAAGGGTTGAAGGGTACAGATTGTGCCCTTCAACCCTTCTTATTTTTAACATATTGCAATGCATACCTAACGTATTGCATGCCATAATTACTGACTTAAACGAATAACTACTATTTTTAGCTCATTAATTAATTTTCTTAGGAAGCCAAAGGAGCTGATAATTGCCAAGTTCAGTCTAATTCTCCAAGTTCTGCAATACAATTGTGACTAACTATTGGTATTACTCCATACTATCTAAGTACAAACTAAAAGTGAAACATATTTTTATAGTCTATAGAGTATGCTATAATAAATACGAATTGAGATTTACAGTTCTGAATACCTACCCATCAAATTGATTTAAAACATTCGTGGAAAGTCGTATCTTGAGATAAGTACATTCATTTCCATACGGTAAATGGAAAATTCGTTATTTTATCGAAATGAGTTTATAACTAAATAAATTTTCATTGCAAACTTTTGGACTAAGTGCATTCTTCTCAAAATCTGCAGAATATATGTAAAGCTCTATTTGTAGTATAGTTCGGATTCGGATTAGGAAATTGGCCACATGGTAGGGACGGGCACAAATAGTATTAAAGAATTAAAAAGAAAGTTACTCATTCTTCAAGCGAAAACATGTAACTAAAGTAGTAATTTATTTTTTGAAGACTCACAAATATTCACAAGGAAAATCTGTGAAATAGAACGCAGTAGAAATAAGCTTCGCTAAATTCAGAAGAAATTTTTTATCTCATTTTGTTTCCTGATAATATAAGTTGGCAATATTGGATATAGACATTACATTATAATGCTACAGATACAAAGAAATTACATTTTGTTTATGGTTGGACATGCTAAATAAAGTGAAAAGCAAAGCACTGAACTTATCCAGTTAGTTGATTATTTGGAATTACTTCATTAATCTGAAAATTCATTGCTTTGAAATGCTCTTTGAATTAACTTAACAAATTCCAAAAGTCAAGAGTTGGTAGTTACAAAATGTAGAATTCCACGGAAGTTTGTCAATGCACTGCGTTGTACATATTTATCATTGCATTGGCTTCATGTGTCTGCGAATGCAATGCTAAATATTTGTATCCGTAAAGGAAAGATCTAGGTAATATATAAAACGAATAGATGAGGACGAGTATTGGGCATTATGTAATAGTCTGCTTATAATATAAATCTTTGCAAGAAAGAGCAAACTCTTGAATGCAAAGAATTTCTTAGGACAGCATTTATATAACAGTAAAGCATAAACAAGATTTAGTTCTCAGAAGATAAAAATAGCGGAAAAATCTATCTGAAGTCAATAGGAGTCGATGTACTTAAATAGCTAACATAAGTACGGTGAAAGTGAACTGCAAAGATTTATTGACGGTCTACTCGACACCACCGGAAAATCGGGGAAGCCTCATCTTCAGTAAGTGAATGGATCTTTGCGAAAGTTTTTGTTTGTTTACCTCCGCTATACGTGGAATGCAATGCTATGCATCACTGAACTCGATCTCCTCTGTCTTTTCACATTCTAATCCAATGTGCCCATTCCTTATATACATTTGTAAGTACATAATATATTGATTTCGATTGTCTTGGACCTACATCTGCCTACGAACCTCGTATACATATCTGCGGGCACAATTGCTTATATTCATAGGAGGATCATTACAGTTCATCAAATTCTGTGAATGCCTATTTTCTTTCCCCTTGAGGTCTCCCTCACTTCTACCTTGCACTACCTATACACTAACTGACAAAGAAGGCTTTAAGTTAGATGGATGGAAACGCTAGAAGGAAATTCAAGAGATTCCAACACTAAAAACTGTCAAACTGCACACATCCAACAATACGTACGACTGTCATGTCACCTATTTGTATTTCCAGAGAACCTTATTGAAAAACTCTTTTATGTGGCTGATCAATTTAAGATTTCGAATTTGGAAATACCATTACCTCTCACTTACGATAAACTTTTCTATAGGTACTTCTACAAATGGTTAGTTTGCTTTCCCCCAACTTGCTTTCTTCTCTACTAACTTATCGCCAGCTCAGCCGAGTTAAAGTTTGGGGAAATCTCAAAAGCCAAAGCGTTATTTGCTGTACATTCGGTTCCATTTTGTTAGACTCAGACTTTGTTTGGACTGAGAGTTCATGCTCAACCTATTTAACAACAACTTAAGTTTACCTACTATTCAATACGTAATATAAGTCTCACTAAAGTTTCCCTTTTTGTTTTACCTCAAGACGACTGTATTATGAAATGGAAAAATTGTCCAAGTTGAAAACACCGCAGTCAATACACACAGGGCACACGGATAAAAAGTTTGTTACAACTGTTATTATAGATTCTATGTCTAAATATACGTCGTTGGCTACCCCTTCCATCGGACTACCTGGCTCTTCACCCACGCTGTGAGCCATAATCGTGAAAGTACTACCCTTTTCAATTTTATTCAATCTTTGATCGCATTTCAAGAATTACTTATGTCAGTGCGTAGTTCCAAGTTAGTATTTATAACAAACGTTACTTACATATTCAAAATGAAATGAATGTTTTTGTTGTTAACACAATTTTTAGGTTAAAATGACCAAATCAAGGTTTAATCATCATTTACCCAGGTATATGGCATTATGCCAAAAGGCAAAATGGAAAATAAAAGGCAGTAAGATTGACACACTTAGTCGCTGATAAGTGGCCAATGGCCTGAGTTGGCTTGTGGCCTACTACATGTTGACTTTTTATACCCCTGGGCATGTATGTAGAAACAAACTAGCTATCTTATTCTTATTGTGGCAGAGTTGATATGAAAAAAGAGCAGGAAATTAAAGTATAGGAGTAAGAGACAAAAACACGACAGGGATATCGTCCCTTCATGGCGCTTGGCTTTGTGCGGAAAATTTATTAGAAACAAGTTAGCAGAAAGTGGAAAGATGTTTTCTCTCAAAAGGGCTATTTGCACGTGGCTTAGCTTTGCCTTGACTTGGCTTTGGAAGAACACAAACAACCCGCATTTCCAGAAGTGAATGGTTGGAGGATATAATACAGATACTTATACTACACACATGACATTATATCTTCAGATAAGTCATTTACTTATGTATTTACTACATGATAAAGACAATGAGACACACGAAACTTTGAAAAACTCCTCCACTTCTCCTAAGTAAAAAGCACAGATAAAATCAAACCTAATAAGATAGCTGTAAATACAAGTTATAGTAGCAGGAGTTGCTATATCTAATGCTGGTGAACAAATATAGATACTGGTACTTACTGAAGATCTGGATAACATTACAAAAGACACCGAGTTAAATTTAGAATCCAATGTTTACCTAAGGAAGATGGATATTTTATGATAATTGATAACCTACTTAGGTACACATGCAGATGAGGGTACTCTTTAGTCTGTTCTGTCTGCTGTACTACTTATTTCTGTCTGCATATAGACAGACGGATTTCAAGACTGCTGCTAAAAGGTTATACAGTGATATTTATGGATACTGAAGCATAGTCGACTGGTTTTATAAGTATCGTTGGCCAGCCTCCTTTTATAAGACACAGTTTCACATTTCACGTAGTAAAACAAACAGTAAATATAAGTAGAAAGTGAAATCTAACCTGCGAGAGCCAAGTGCATGATGAAAAAATTCATGCGGGATTTCCGCTGTGTTTTGGTCATCATCAGAGCTGCCAACACAGCAGAGTTCCCGACAACCACGAAGAGTAGAAGGACCCAGAGGAAAGCTAGAGTCTCGAACTGCAATGAAAAACAGTGGAAAACATCAATTTCACATAAAATCTTCACATAGAGAAAAGTTTATATTTTGCATGCACACATTTTCATATACGCTACAACTGGGATCATACACATAGGTATATAAATAATAATATAGTATTCTTTTCCTTTCTGTCTATCTGTATATGCGCGAATTAGATATAAATACACTTCCTTAGAATGTAGGTGGATATTCTATGAAAGGGTTTGTATTTTCACAGAAGAACTGACAATAAGTATTCGACTTTTGTACTTATATTCTGCAGAGCACTAACATTTGAGTTTGATTGCCATTTCCTTATACGTACTACTAGTATGTATAAAACCCAGATTTGGGATTCAAGTGAATACTATGTCTCTGCAGTAATAAGAATGGAAGTGAAAGCAAACTACTAGAGAAGTAGCTAATTTTCGCATGTCATCAATACCAAGTACCTACATGTAATATAGTCAGATAACTGGATATAACTGAACTGTAAAGTCAGGGCTACAATATGCAAACTAATAGAGAAAGAAAAGTTGCATGAGTACAAAACTATATTAGGAGTAGCACAAAGATAGTTCCGTTCAGTTAGGAGGGATTTTAATTTATCCTAATGGTTCTTTTCCAGTTTCTTGCAGTTCAATTACTGAATTTGTCAATAAATCTTATGACGACTAGACTTTTACTTAACTTGCTAAATCGAATAGGCAAGCATTCTTCCAAATCGAATGACGTAAGCAATAAAGAAAAACATGATAACAAAACAGATACATGAACGAGCAAAAACTATTTTTAAAAGTTCCTCATTGTTGCTGAGTAGTTAACATTGGCAGTGTCAACCCTTCATCTAATCTCCCATTTTCACATTTCCAAATCAAAATAAATCTTGACAAAAAATTTACATGAATGCAATTCAACATCACAAACTTTTAGAATCATAAAAGCACTACCATTCCGGCTAAATGACTTCATTTTACGGTACGACATTTATTCTAAATACTTTCTATTGAGAAAAGTTGTTCAGCAGGGAGTTACAAGAATTTCATGTAAGGTGTATAGAGCATGTATCCATACTCACCAACATTACTGAGCTTTGGACATCATATAAATTTTAGAGTTTTAGAGGACTATTTTTCCCAATTAACCTCTGTTGAATAAACTACTTCTCTAAACTCATGACTTAAAAATATATTAAGTATATTTTGACTAACTAATTAAAACTTTTTTGTATTCAGCCGGTAAGATTCCAAAATCCATAAAGTCGTATCATGCAAATGTAATTGTAACTTCTACACTTGTAGCGTAAACCTAAGTAGCACCTATTAGCAGTAAAATGCAAATTAGAAGTTTAAATATTATCAGAAGAGTCAAGATAACAATCGACAGTGTAGAATAAATAGCCGAACACACCAATCAGCATCAAATTAGTCTGAGATGTAGAGAAAATATATTTTAATCGATTAAAGTTTGTCATCTTGATTTGACATCACTACGGCTGTGAAACTGAAAGTTCCTTTGAACTTTCAAGATGTAAGTATGTAAGGTTCAGAGACTCAATAGAAGAATAAGACCCAATTACTAATATTTAGGCATTGAATTTAGTTTACATTGACCTGGTACATTGAACTATGGGATACCTACCTGCTAAATTATTCGTCAGTAACAAGACAAGCTTCTAGATTAGTATTTATTCAATGCATGCACAGATCAAATTCAAGGTATGTTAGCTCGTTATAATAATAACTCAACTTAAGCCAAACAGCTTAAGCGAAAATGCAAGGAATGGAAGAACAATGATTGTATAGAATTGATTTTATAAACTCGACTTAATTCGAGTTCTGGGTGCTTTTCAATTCAAAGAATTCAAACGTTGAGCATCATTACAAGGCATTAGTCATAATTTTGAAGTTAGACTTCAATCCACCATTTCAAAATCTGTACTTCTATGTCACTAATAGTCTTAGCGTTAGAGTGAATTAATCATGGAGTCCCATTGTAATCACAATCAGATATAAGACGGTTACTCAGGACTTCTTTTGTTCCACGATGCCTTACGTCTCACTTTTTCCACCAAATATATGTATTTGAAAGTTTCAATTAAAACATTTGTAATTTTACCAATTGTGATTTGTGGAATCTTTTGAATAATTTCCTTTGTGTATTTTTAAGCTTGCTGCAAGAGAATATGATAATATATATCAATATGGCATAACGATTCTATCTCAGCTAGGTCAATCCATTTAGGCCAAAAGTGGAAAATCAATTTAGGCCAAAAAATAAAATAGGCCAATTAAACTTACAAAAAATGCGGACACACAGGCCATAGTCATATTATGGTATATTGGTAATGATTAAAAATGCTTATAAGTAATTACGCAGAAATTAAATTAAATGAATGAAAAAAAGCTAAAAACAACGCTTAAGGGTTTTGCATACGTCTCTTCCTTCTTATCTGGCAACAAACAGTAAACTAAAGGATTAAACCTATGTGTCCGCTTTTTTGGCCTAAGTCAATTGGCCTAGTTTATTTTTTGGCCTAAGTTGATTTTCCACTTTGGCCTAAATGAACTGGCCCAGCTGAGTGTACGCCAGCATAACTTATGAGATCGTACGATTCGTAGAGGTAATGTGTTTCAAGTTATCACAGCTAATAGCGAAAGTACTTTTATAGATACTTCTAAGTAATGATGTTGTACGTATTTATTATGTAGTACTACAGCTACAGCATGTAATCGTGAAATGTTTAATTCAATATATATTATAATACTATTATAAGGATATAGTTTATTCATGTTATTAGATAAGTACTAAATGAGCATAGCATTATCAAGTTTAATTTCTGCTTCTTGTCCGTGGTAGTAATATTAGTTTGTACAGTCTTCACCGATTATGTTGTGTTGGATAATAGAGATTTCTATATAATTTTTTTATGTCTCTTGTGATTTAATTGCGTTTTATTTTTAAGAGTGACTCAATATCTAATAGTACAGACAAAGCTAAGTCATGTAGTAACTTGGCCCAACAGTAATAAAACACGCGCTCCTAATTAAATCAGAGACGTTTGTCATTCCTCTTTGCTTTTCCTTCGGCGCAGCAGCAGCAAAAAAGCTTTTAGAGTCCACTGTCAACTTCAATTCAATTAGCAACCACCAAAGAAAATTGGAAGGACACTTTATTTTTCCCATTCACACTTACACAGAACTGCGAGATTGTGTCAATAAATATTGTCATAGCTGACAGGATGCTGAACGAACAGGAACATTCCATAAAACGGCTTTGCATTGAAAATATTCGTTTATAATATCATCATCATACAATACTCAAATGGTGCATTTAATAGCTAGGCAGTCACAGTATCATCCAATCTACGTAATATTAAGCATTGAAAATTGCAAGCCATACAGCCACAAAAAGGCTACTTGAGTGCAGTGGACATATCGGCTAAAATAAATGTGAAAGCATCTCTCGGGCTAATGACTAACACTTTCACGTAGAAAATAGAGATCGTTCTGAGAATAAAACTTTCACAATTTGGCGAAAGTAAACAAACTATATACGCGACAAAAGCTGGCTCCATAAAAATTAATAATTGAGCACGCTATGCCTGCTCCTCTTACTTGACTTTCTTTGTTCTACGCTCCTGTAGATCCGTTAACATAGTTTGGGTTATGTTCCCAGCCTTTATTTTTTGTACTCTGATAAACTATAGTCTTTACAGTCTCTACTTGGTGACCATAATATTTTTATAGTCTAGTCGGCTACCTTAATCTTACCATTTGCAGACTTACTTAGCCGGGTCTGGTCTGGGATAACATTACTCTGCTTTCCAATTGACTTTCCTTGTCTGTACCTTTTGCAACTGCATTTCGCGTGCGTTCAGAACTTAGCGAGGTCAGAAACCCGAAGTAACTCTACAGTGTTCAGTCCATTAAAATATTATATATTCGTAATAATTGGGTCAACATCCCAGAGTACAGTGCATGTTTGCATTATTGGACATCTGCAAATGTTTTCATCGTATATTATTTACACTCCCAGTGATTCCGTGGGATCATATCGGTTGTTAACAACACTACATTTTCAACACAGTAATAAATGCTACAAAAGTAATGCTCATAGTGCAGTACATGTTTTTTTACCAGGTACTCGTTAACATTTTAATGCTTACAGTTTTATATCTGGGTGATTAATTCTAGGTTTTCTTTGACAACAGAAAGCTTTGACAAACTAATTTAGCTTCATGCACTAAATCCGTATAAATGTGGAAGAGTCATAATGTGCAATCAGCAAGGGTAATATCGAGTCAAATATTTATTTTGCCATCGCTAAATGCAAAATATGTGATAAAGCGTGGAATTTCCATGTCAAAAGGTTGTGAGCTGCGGCTTTGCTATTTTATTTTACATTTATGGTTAGTGTTATAGATAGTGGGTCATGCATGATGGAATTTACTAGAAACACGTAAATGACTCAGTAATGATTAATGTTCATACAATATGCACTCATTTTCCATATTTTTCTTGGAAAGAACACTCTTTGGGTTTCATTCCTATCCAGGCAACTTTGTACACGAGAGAAAATAAGAATATATTTCGGTGTGTATGAACTATTTAGGAATGGTACTATGACTATAATGTATTTAGTTTGATGTTGATAAGCTGTTAAAATGCAAGATGTTACAGTTGCTTCCTTCCCTTTGGTTTAAGATACTGCATTTAGTTTCCTATTCGTAGTAGCAGCTTGTAATACCGTTCCAGACACGATAATATATTATAATACACTTCTTTGTTCTTAATATTTAATATGCTTTTAGCCATTTTTGCCATGGTACAACAAATAAGGTTGTTGAACAGCGAAGTGAGCCGCAGAAAATTATGCATTATCTCTTCGGCTCGTCTGGCTTCGTCCTCTATTTACTTTTTAATACAAAGGAGAATAATGTTTGTCACCACTTATTAAAGTTTAGGTTGTTTTCGGTCAGGGTTTGAAATTGTTTGCGTGCAGCATGTAGTGGAAGTGAAATAACATCAGTTGAGTGTACTAGGTAAAATAGAACGTAAATTGAGTTGAGAGTGTTTTTCCTTCCGTATATACATTTATACATAGATCACATCATACTACGTTAGTTTTTATGACTGACAATGAATGCAAACGGAAAATGCAACGAGGGGAGAAAAAGAAAGTAGGTGAGAGGAGCAGAGTGCACAAAGTGAACTACAAATGTGATGCTGCATAGAAATAGGGAGCCATTACATTAGACGAGAGACTAACTCAAGATGCCTTAGCTGAGAAACACAAAGTTGTTAACTCTCAAGATTTTTATGAGACGGAAATTAGAAAGAAGCTATTTTTACGGTTGCTATAAAATGAAATCAGCGCAGAGGGGTGGCTGGACTCAAATATATTCTGTTTTTACTTTGAAAGCATAATATGAATATTAACTACCATCTGCCTCAAGAATAAATGATGTGGTAGAAAAATACCATACTTTTCCAAACACAACTTCCTGAAGATGTTGATGCGTGGAATATTTAGATGCCTAAACAGATAATGTAATTTAACACTGTCTTGAAATGTAGAGAAATTGCTCTTTTCTTTATACTACCAAGATTTGAGTCTGCTAAAGTTTCCTCTACTTAGTTTGTATTCAATCCGTCAGATTCAATGACAGATTCAAACCGAATGCCACTCTTAAAAGCTCCCAAGTCAAATTACAATCGTTTTAAATTGAATTTTCTTACACAACATCGATTTACTTGCATAACTTACCACCCATGACGTCACAATATATTTATCATAATTTGAATGTGGAGTGCATATGAAGTTACCTACTATTTGAGCCAGCAAAATTCACCGACACTGTACTATTTCTAGTAATTGTGTATATTACACTCGTATGTGTATTGAAACTCGAAAACACCCTGGTTTGTATCGAAACCCTTGATTTTCAAATGTATAACAAATTGTCAAAACTTGTTAAATATTTTGTTAAATATATGGTTCAACCAACTTGATTTCTAATAG
>JABASH010002094.1:0-21969 GCA_019776445.1 Tomocerus maximus
ACTATAAAATACAAAAGTAATAGTAACATAATATTAACATTGTATAATATAGTATATAGAAGGTTATATAGTGTATAGTTGTGCCGTGCCACTATATATACACTGTACAAAGTACAGTACAAGTACGTATTTGTGTGCTAGCTGGGATTTGGATTGGTGGATTGAGTTTAAGAAGGTAAGGAGGCAGGCCTTAAATTCGTATGGGCGAATGGTAGAAGCGGCGTCTGTACGGAAGTTCCCCAAAACGTTCTCTGAGTTCACTCCATCCAGGATTGAGCCTGACAAGCCCCGTTCTTTGGAGGGAAATCTCATTTCATCTATTGATCTATCATGGTGGAGCTGAACAGTCAACTCAACAGTTAGAAAGTTCAATCATAAAAATTATTTAGACAGTGTTTAGTGGTTATTTAAAATGTTTTACGCACATTTTGTGTTGGCCAAAAAGGGCCCTCTGGCCCGAATTTGGCTAGCAGCCCATTGGGACAAAAAATTGACAAAAGCTCATGTTTTTGAAACTTCTATTGAAAAGTCCGTTGAGGGGATTCTGCATCCTAAGGTAAGGCGGGAACTTTAATTTTGATGTTTTCCTTGTTTATTTGCCATAAATAAATATTTTGTAAATAAAATATTATTTAGGATGGATTTTATGGATGAACATTACATCTTTATACTCAATTCAATGAAATGATTCTTTAGGTCAAGATGGCTTTACGAACCAGCGGACATTTGCTCTTGGGTGTTGTCAGAATTTATTCTCGGAAAGCTAAATACCTTTTGGCGGACTGTAATGAGGCTTTTGTAAAAATTAAAATGGCTTTTAGACCTGGAATGGTCGATTTGCCCGAAGAAAATAGAGAAGCAGCTGTTAATGCCATTACACTGCCAGAAGTTTTTCACGACTTTGATACAAATATTCCAGAAATAAAGTTAGTTAGTATCCGAAGTCTACAATCTACAACATTACATTACTTTTTCTCATGCCATGATACCATTCAATTTTATGAATCCTCCAATCACAATTCAAAAATATGCATATTTTTTGTTATTATTAGTGATGTGGATATCCAAGCACAGTTGAGTATGAATCAGTCTCGAGCAGAAGAAATCACAATGAGAGAAGATTACGGGTCTCTAAATCTTCCTCATCATGACGAAGGATTTGGAGATTTGGAATTTAATGAAGATGCTCCCGAATTAATGCGTGATGCTGCTCCAAGTCATTCAAATCTTTTTGGAGATACAGCGAGTGTTGGCTTCGATGATGGTGTTGTAGCTCGGTCTAGCAAAGAGGGAATGGGGTCAGTACCAGATGACGGTTTTGGAGCTCCTCTTGGTCAAGATATGATGGGTAATTAATCTTGTCCAATATTAAGTAGATAATAATATCCGATATCCCTATAAATGTGATCGTTAAGCAGTGAATGATCAAAATATCTTTTCATGCATTTCTTTCCGTTGTCAATCAATTTAATTACAAAAAATAGTAAAGTAATGACATTGGGTTACAGCTGGAGGATTGTTCGAAGGAGGATTATTTGACGAACCTTCATTGGGGCCAGACCAACCACCACCTGATATACCAGCAACTTCATCTTCTGCTCCGGAACCTATGCATTTGGATTCCGATGATGATTTTGGCGGGCCGCCATCCATCGCAAGCTCTGGGGGTCCACCAACTCCTTTACAACCAGAGGAGCCTATGGAACAGAATCAAAATACTGACGATGCTTTTAATCAACTTGGCACAGAAGCTAACGAGCAAAATGACAATTTGGATCAAACAACACTGTTACACAATGAAGAGGAATCCTTTGCTTTAGCTCCTATTGAGGCACCGGTGGCTAGAGGTAAGTAGACTTTCTATGAAAATAGCCTTTAATTAAATTAGTTATAAATGCCTGTTAACATAAAATTCATTATTTTCTTTCGTCGTTTAGGGGTTAGAGGGGGAGGAAAGCGGAAGAGGAAGTTAATCGTTGACGAAGTCAAGAATATTTCTGGAGAAGAGATGAAGGCACAGTTATCTGACACCTCAGACATTGTAACCACTCTTGACTTGGCTCCCCCAACCAAGCGATTAATGCACTGGAAAGAAACAGGCGGGGTTGAGAAATTGTTTGCATTACCAGGTCGACATATTCCCTCCCGAGTAATTGCTCGGAATTATCAAATTCATTTAACATCACGTCCCGCAGAAAATGAAGAATTTGTAATGAACAATGAAAATGTGGACCCTCTCCCATTTGATGGTCCACCAGCCCTTGGACCCCCACACACTCCAGCTCCAGCTCCTTCCCCCAAGGCACCTGCATCGAAACCCAGGAGGAGTAATGCTGGAAGGAAGCGAAAGGCAACCGAACCACTTGAAGAATTGAGACAAAATGAGGAGAACGAGGAGCCACCGTCACTGCCGGTAGAAGGAGAAATGCCTCCCGCCCTGTCCGTTTCAGGGGAAGCGGCCCCTCCTCAACTGAATGCTATTAGTGGATTGGAAGTTAATGAATCAGGACCAATAAATATGACTGCCGTAGGCCTTGATAGTTTAGTGGATCCCCCGTCCAATGCCTTTTTCCCTCCCCCAACGCCCGGCGCCTCTCTCCAAGCTAACGAATCTGAAGTAGTTGCACCTGAAACTCCATCAATGGTTCTTCCTTCTGCCAACGGAACTCCCCACGACGTTGACAACATCAATCTCTCTATGATGGAAAACATGGGATACGATGGACCTGACCATACAAATCAGCACCTACCCACTCCTGGTAAACAAAAGTTTTAGTTTAATTAAAATCATCAACACTTCTGAGAAAAGATACTGACTGTCATACTTTTTGTGTCTTTACACAGATGAAAATATTGTCGCCGCTCCTCTAGGTTCTGTATTACCCCAAACACCCTGGGGTGGCCACGAAGATTACGATTTCCCTGCTTCTGTTGGAGCGGTAGGATATTTTCTATTTATATTGGGATAGTTTATAGATAATAGTGAAATGGAATTTAAATCTAATATTAATTTATTTTTTTTAAATAAGGCTGACGAGCAAGCTACTGACGAAACGTACGAACAATACGAAGAGCGAGTGTTGAACAAGCGGGCGGCACAAATGTATCACATAGTCAAATCAAAATTAGATGTTGAAAGCAGCATAGGGTTTTCTTCGATGTGCACCGTCCGAAACAGCAGAAAACAGGTTGCCCAGAAATTTTACACTCTCTTGGTACTCAAAAAAGCCCAGGCGGTGGAATTAGTACAAAATTCGTCATACGACAACATCATGGTTACCAAAGGTCCTAAGTTTTTAACGGCATCTTTGTAGTCGGTAGTGTCTCAATCACAATAGGCTATTTAGCGGCTATTTACTATCCAATGAATAGATATTGTATTCAAATTTTTGTGTCTGTCTGTAGGTAGGAGGTTTATAATGTTTTATCTTTATCCGTAAATCTCGTCGTTGACTACTGGTATTTATGACAAATGGCGAAACTATGTTTCGCTTGTAATAATGTAATTTAGACGTTATAATCTTATTACTAATAATCTTTCAGAAGATAATATTATCTTCCAAACCGTTATTGTTGATTGGAAAATGATTTTTATAGCCACGCCATTTTTGTCTGTCTTACTGGAAAATTTTTCAATTAACACTTGATAATAATGTAGGTGTAATAAAGCTAGGTGTCAAAGGTCTCATAACTGCTAGAAGAGTTAATTGGCAATGATTATGATTATTTAATGCCAAAACTTATTTCCAGCTATCTATAGACACTATAGTCACATACTGTAGATTTTTATGTCTAAATATGCTACATATTTATTTGTTATGTGTATTGTTTTATTGTTGACACATTCCTATTTTTTAACTGTTTACATTTTGTTGTGTTGAGTTGACTATATAAAATGAAACAGAAAATATGTATCTTTACCAATGTATAAACTGTTTTATGAAAGCTAAAGTGTTAATTGTTTGTGAAGAATTGTTACTAATTGATAGCAGGTTGGTACTCGATAAGTTAGGAAAGATGATATATGAATATACTATGTATTGCAATACTATGATTATGACTACAAATTATGCCCCTCCCAATCCAAGGAAAAAAGCCAGATGCCATTTTTTAAATTACTCCCGTAAAAAAGAACAGAACGCAAATAATGATTTCGTTTAGCTTCTCCCGCAATATTTTACCAAGCGTCAGTCAAATCAAAAATTTGCAATATATATCTTTATGTGAACGATACCTAGCCGAACAGAAAACCAAAAGAATGTCTCATTGAATTTAGTGTATCAAATTATTACTCTTAGTACATCAAATTCTGAAAATAGTTTTAACTTAAAATTTAATTTTCGTTAAAAACCAAAAACTTGGGCGGCTGATTCGGTAACTGAAGTAAATACAGTTATAATTTTTAATTTATTGCTAGGGCTAAGTTTATACAATTAAAGCTAATCTCCGCCAAAGTTTTATTATAATATATTAAGGATTGTGTTGTGGAAAGTTAGATAAAATTATATAAAGGGGTTTACGTTTACACCTGACTCGAAGCTGAATCTATTCTAATAATAATAATAACAATTAATTATTTTATTTTTTAACGTTGCTAGATTCTCTTTATCAATAATTATTAATTAATGGCTAATCCTAACATTAGAATAAAACCCAAATGAACTCACATTTATTGTTAATTACGGAGAGTAGATAAATAGAGATAATAATGTTCTAATCATATTTGTAATTGTAGCTAATGTAGTAGGTTATGATACTGTTATGATATTAATGTTACTAAAACTATTTGACAGAGAATTGGGTTTAAATTAATTTTACGTGGTAATTATGGCTTAGAGTATGCTTGGCTTGTAGAGATTTATTAGAAACTGTAGGTAAGCTGGGGCGCTTACAATTAGTGTCATAGTAAAACGATGAAATTAAATACTAATACGTTTATTAACTGTATTCGGTGAAGTTATTTAAGTTAAATAAAGTATGTCTGTACTTGTCAACTAATTTCTACAAAATCTGTAACAATATTGTTTATTAAATGTGTCTTCTTTGGCAATTTACATGAATTTATGTAAATAAACAATAAAAAGGTAATAACAAGTTGTGTAACTAATCTAAATACGTTGAATAATATTAATTTTCTCCTGCACTACATTCAAAACGAACGTTTAACCGTTTGTAGTAAGGTCTGCGGAATGTATAATTTACATATATTATCTAGATGTATATTATATGATAATATATTATGTAAATATCATGTAGTGTAATACATAAAATATTTATATATAATAATAGGAAATCTAATCATTAGTGAAACGACACAATTGGACAGCTTACAGAGACCAAACTGCAGTTTGTTTGAGTCATTTGAGCTTTTTTTGTTAGTCTAAGAGAGAAGTAAAGGAGATACCACAGTTTAGACATTTTTAAGCTTTATTTATACTTGAGCAGTTGTCCTTATTTCTTATTCTAATCTCGGTTCGATTTGAAACCTGAACTACTTTCTAATGAGATTATTAAATACTTATAATGTAATACTAGCAGCTATACTTTCATGAGATCACACTGCAAAATTATTTAAGAGATTAGCTATTTTACACTTTTTAAATGTTCAGTTACATGTTTTACATTTTAGGTTTTTTGAATTCGTACCGACAGCAATACTATAATAGTTACATCAATTTAATTTACTTTTAGAAAAAGGTCTGGTCATGGACTGTCCCATATTATAAGTATGTAATTTAATAGGAAATAATAATTATGTAGTAGTTCTTCATCAAGTAGCCTTCTTTGATGTCTAATCTAAGCCTATAGGAATTAAAAATTTTGGGTTACGTATACGCACGGTACAAATATTAAAATGTAGTAAATATGTAGAAGAAAATTGGCGAAATTAGCTTGTGGTAATAAATGGATAGGTATCTCCATTATTGCAAATATTGTAATTGTAGGTAAATGGATCGTTTGTCATAATAATAATGTACGTATGTGTAGGTGTCTGAAACTAGTACTGATAAAGTTATCTACTTATTCTTATCTTATATCTATTTCGTCTTATGTTTCAACGAGCTGCCGAAATATTTTGATTTAGATGATCTCGAGTTGAGTTAAATTACGGTTTCCGAATTGATGGGTTGGCGATTGGGAAAAGAACGAGAGGTAGGATTAGGGGGATGACGGTACGGGGGATTGTGGGAAAAGTTAGGTGAAGGTACCTGAGATTGGGCCACTCCCCACATCGGGTAAGAATCCTGTTGGCAAGATAAAAAACATTTGAAAATGAACCCGATATATGTAATATAAATATAAGTAGTTGCGTATCTGAATTTTACTTGAGATATGGGGGAATGCGCCAAGGGGTAGACGAATGTCGGATTGTCAGTCTTTTTTGTATAAGGATCTCCTACTAGCGGAGGAGGGCCGTCCGTTATGGTTCTAGCACCAACAGCCCCATTTTTGATGAGATGATTTGAGTTGAAAGCGTATCCATTGGAATGATGAGGTATGGGATTTGAGCGGATGTTTGGCGAGACAGAAGCCATGGTCATCATCTGAGAATGTGGAGAAAGATTTGGTAGAATAGGACTGGAGTGGAGGTGATGCTGTGGGCTGGGATGAAAATGAATTTCATCCTCGTATAAAGTGTTACTAGTATTATTGGAATGCTGAGATTCATTGTACTCTGGAGAATTGTCAAAAGCCGGGTTTGTAAAAATATTCTGGTTCAAGTTGAATACATTTGGGTTTACGTTTGGATTCATTGGGGAGTTTATCGGGATTCTAGCTGGATGATAGTTAGAGTATGAGGAGCGAGCGGAAGGCGGTCGTGGAGGGGGCGGAGGATGATGTCCCTGTGGCCCGAGGTAAACGGGATTTATATGACCCTAATATTTACATATAAAATATATTATATTTATATACAGTTCTACATTTAAGTGAATATTTAGTAATAATTTTCTGTACGAATATAGGTACCTGATCTCGCATAGGGTAGCGCTCGTCGTGAGAAGTTTCTGAATCCACCTGTTGCATAAGTCGGTTGACGGGCGACACGAAGTGATTAACTTTCCTCTTGGAATTTCGGTGATTCATGCTTCGTCTGCTCGCATTGCTCCTCAAGGAATTCCGAGCACTGCTACTGGCGGAGTTGGCACGGGTGGAGGGCTGAGACTCCCGGTCAATGGCATTTTGCTGGGGATGATTAGAATGCGATGGACCGAATCTTTGGGATTGGATGCTCCGTGCCGAGCGTCTTTTGACTTTCCTAGGAGTCATCGGTCTCAGTCTGTCATCTGTGTAGGCGGAACTGGCACCCGCTTCCGCACTCGACCCTGGAATACTCAGCGGCGCCCTGTTCGCATTCCCGTGGTGAATCCGACTTCCTGGACGACTGGCCAAGGACCCCGTTCCCCGAGTCCCGCTTCGTCCGATAGAGAAGAAAGAAGGAGGGACGGGGGTTTTGTTGGGCTCCCCATTCCGCGACTCTTTATCCGAAGGCAACGGAGGCGGATAAAGGATTGTGGAAATGGCGGTAAAGAGTCCCGTGAGGGCCAAGCACACTTGGACAGCCCCTTGAACCACTTCAACTATGCGAGGATTCAGAAGACAGTTTGTCACGACGATCTGCGTCGGCGATTCGCTGGAACCCCAGTCTGGAACACATCCCGGCGCTCTTGTCCACCACCAGGAAATTCCGCCAGTGCCTAAATCAGTATTTTCTATGCAAATCAACTCGTTTCTTTTATATCAGTTGGCACTTTAGAAATGTTTACCTAAGCTCAGTATTGATGACTTGTAGATTTCTAATTCTGGAACGGGGATGTAGAGTAGGATAATGAGTATATTCCATCCTGACCACGCTACTGACCACACTATATACTAAAAAGTAATAGAATTGGTATTTACAATTTAGTTAATTTCGTGTCACAATAAGTCACATTAATAATTCCTTTTGATAAAATAACTTACACTAATGAGATAATGTTTTCTTCTGGTATATCCTCCAAAAAATCCAAAGATAGCAAATACTATTGTTAGAAAGTTGCTAAATATCATGGACCATAGAGGTCCAAGGAAGTCAAAAATCTGTCGTACTCCTGAGGTGACCTGTGGACCAATTATTGTCGTTAAAATCATGTCATTTCATTCCAAGGCAAAAAGAGGATATCCTATATTCCAAGCAATTAGTTTTATTCTTACAATTTGTAGAATGGTTACAGTCAAAAAGAGGACATAAACTCGCCGTTTGGTGCACAGACCCATGGCCCATCATTCCTCTTGTCATGTGATAATAAATATTATAGTTTCAGTTCTGCAATTTCTCTTTATCATCTTTTACACGCTACATCCTTTTCTTCCTGTCAGAACAGCCATAATTGCAACAATAATAAACAATCTTTCTCTTTTTATCGAACCATATATCCTTTTGCGATAGTCACAACAGGTCGTACCAGATAAGTACGCTGCGACCTGCACTCAATAAGGCTTGTATCTAAACAGGTAACAGTTTCGTAAATATGCACAGTTGTAAAAGTTAACTTTATCACATTTATTATTGTTCATATGTGAAGTGAGTTCATGGCAAAGAACGGAAACTCGTTAAGAATGAGTTTATTTAGGGACGACAGGACAACGACAGCCACCAGCACTGAAGGAATGAGTGAATCTAATAAATTCATTTGCAAATGTCTCATAGCTGAAAGACACCATTACATTTATATATAGTATACTAGTGCCACATTGCACTTCTGTATCTTACGAATGTCAATTGACTGTGCTTCTGAATTGAAGTCGCAAGAGTTTTTGGTACATATGACATACGCTATGATTTAGTAGCTATACTAATGCATTTGGTTTTGCCTTGGTAGTTTTCTGTCGTTACGGTGAACGCTCTCGTAAAAATAAGCAATAATGTCATTAATGAGAGTACAGAGGACACATACGCAAATAAAGTAGTTCAGCGTTTGTTAGGACACTTGTTCGTGCACTAAAATTATACCTTCTTCTATTTAAATCAACAAGTGATACGAATTGCTATTCCGCACACAACTCTAAAGACAACACACCCACGCTAAATTGAGATGGGCAATCCTTTTTGCAGAAATGTCTCTCTGATGCAATATGAACTTGCTCCAATTTTTCGGCAAATAGAGCAGATCTTTTTTACGTGATCCAAACCTTTCATTTGTGCCACGGTTCACTCTAGGGCATTAATAAATATAATTTTGCTTTAAATTACTATAACTGCACTTCTTGCACTATTCAAAATTTGCGTTATGAAATTAAAATAGCAGTAGAGCCTCTGTAGATACTAGAACACATGAGGAGTGACTCCTGCTCTTGCTATGCAATATCAATTCCATATACGGTAGGCATATAAATCAGACCGAAACAAAGAACACAAGAGAGAACACAAACGACGTAAAGAACTAATAAGGGCTACTGAAAAATGTAATTGAGGTCTCGGTGATTCTAGGACGAAAGCTAACTAATAAATATAAAATTGTACTAAAAATGTCAACAACTATGAGAAGTTGGGGGCAGGGAGAACGAGGCAGCAGCGTCCATGACTGATGGAAGGCTCCGAGTGAAAGATGATACACATTAGAACTGAGCTGAACTCTCCATTGTATCCGATTATAAAGATCCACTTGTCTTATACTAAATATAAAAAGCACTTACTATATGCACTCAGCTCACTCACACGACCAGGCAGACAGACACTGACTATATAAGAGCTAACGAACGGTCGAAGTTCTGACTGAATATTAGGATGTTAGGGAAGGGACCTAATAGCCCAATATTTGTGCAGTTCCACACTGTAAAGAAATAACAGTGCACCAGCTAAAGCTGTACTGTACATTGTAACTTACATGCAAGTAGATAGAGATAGAGAGTCCACACACAAGCAAGTAAGTACAAGCGAGTACAAGTCAGTAAAAGAATATCCTCAGAAGGAGCACATAACTACACACAATATACGAAATTACAAAAACGGTATATAGAAAGGACGTTCGTTCTCTTGGTTGTGGTCGCTTTCTACTATTGTAAGTTATGCATGTAATGTGGCTGCAATAAGGTACAACAATCCACTCACATACTTATAATAGACATTGTTGTGTGTTGGCCTATGCCATGAATGCAATGTGTTGACTGACTCAAGTATTATGGATACCAAAGATTTTTATGGGAAAGGAAGTAATGGTTTCAGTTGAATTTGCTTCAGTTAAACAGTCCCGACTCTCCTACATCCACATCTACTATTATATAGTTTCTAGGCACGTATGTACATTTGTTATAGGTAAATGTAGAATTTATAATAATATAGCATAGGGATTGTTCTGTCAGCCTCAAAATGTTGTCAGTTAGCTGTAGGCAAGGCAAACCAAGGTAAAGCCTTTTAGATTTACATTAGTGAAGCTAAAGAGGTGTATAAATGCTATAATATGCACTAGTGCTACTACCCTCATATACTTATTATTGGATTCAGTCTAATATTGACTCGACTCTTTGCTTGTACCTGTCTCTATCCTCTCTCTCTACATGTCTAAAAGATCTAAAGAGATATGCCAGTGCATTTACCTTACCGTCCTTACATATACAATTTAAGATAATGATAATAAGAGATTTATTCTCTCCTATATACTACACACATATTATTAAACTGCATACAGTATGTGCACAACAGCCAAAATGTAATAAGGGAACACACAAAGATATGTATGTATAGTTATATAGCTTTATAAATGTAATTATTTAATTCAGACAGAGTATAGATTTCATTTTGACATTTTAGATATGGTGTATGTAATTGTGAATTTGTGATTAGTATATGAGAGAAGTGGAATAGAGCTGGGCTGGGACTGCTGCATCCGTCCTCTGCTCTCCTACCTGTCTTTCTTTAGAGCGATTATTTATCAGGAGAGCCAATCAGCGCCTTCGCCCACCTCACTTACCTGTCCTGCTCTTTTACTTACATTACACACACACAACTTGCAAGGGACTCTTTTACTTCATAGCAGTTACCTGTTTTATATCCATGTACTCCGTAGCTTGTCCATTAAAGCTATTAGCTGCCTTAGTTGGCTTTAGTGCTCCCATGTACTTGTCCATGGACTCATGGCATTGGCATTATTGTCAGTCGGATAAAGAAATCTCACTACCCTCTGCTCTGCTCCACTCAATTGCTATAGCCAGATGGAAATGAATATAGAGCGTGTGGAACTAGACCAGCAGAGACTGAGACCGTTCAAATGCAGAGGATTATTTCATACAGAGACAGACAGGTGAGAACGATGAGAAGGGAATTTGCTCTCTGCTCCTTACTCAGTCTTACATTAGTTAGTTTAGTAATTCTGCATTAGGACAGACTACTATATAGTATATGTTTTGTCATGATTCATTATACTGAATGAACTTTATAGAGACTAATTCAAGTTTATGGGCATGGGAAAGTGCTCAGACAAATACAGCAATGTCAAGTCGACATTCAGCCTATTTTTACATGTACCTATGCCTACTCTTATTATCATAATGTATATAGCAACGTTTTATTATATGAGAACAGAGGGGTAAAGAGAAATGAAGCAAACTGCCTGGAGTTACAATGCTATTTGTTTTTCTTGGTGTCGATTCTACTGGATATGCATTTGGGCCGGGATGCTGGCAAAGGAGAGGGTCTATAATAATTCTATAGATGTGTGTAGAGGAGTGGGATCACTGATGCTGAAACTGGAAAGTGTATTAAGAAAAGATTGCCTACAGACCTCTAAATTGTTACCTGTCTGCTTTTTGTATAAAATGTATGTTATTCGTTGGCTTTCCATCCTTGCTGCTGCGTCGGTTAGATCCGTCGGGTCGGTGACAGCAGGTGTAGCAACGCAACTCTTCTAACTAAGCAAGGGCACCGTCTAAAAAACTAACCCTCCGACTCTTTTGTACTTGTACACATACAGCCTATAGCTTGTTCACTACAGTCATAGGCTAAACTGGATACAATAACTATTGTGCACTTTCAAATAATCAAATTCTAAAGAGATTACATAATGTTTTCTTCAGTTCACTCAAGAAAGGTATCCATATAGCAGTGCAGAGCAGACTATGCATGGATGTTAATCATTTATATTAGATCTCCATCCATACACAAATACACATTTACATACTATCGTTGTTGCTATACTATATGTAAGTACAATCTGAGTTGATATAAAACAAGAGTAATCCAGCACAATGAAGTAAAATAGTTATTTATAACGCTAATATATGCACTGGCACATCAAAGTACAAACAGGCTTTATTGTCAAACGATTTCAATGCAAATCAGTTTGCTTTTAAGATGTATCCCAAAAAAGGACTAAAAATGACTTTTACGAATAAATTACAGTAGTATGCAAGAGATTGGCTTCACCACTATACATTGGATGATAACTATTTCATATAAAGACTATAAATTGCCTAGCCGAGCTGGCAAATAATTTTTCTCTTTACATGATGTTTAAAACTGTAGCCTTTGTCTGCTTACTGAGCTAGCATTAACGATTCGTGATTATTCTATTCCTTTCCGTTTCACAATTTGCACTGCACCGGTTAAAATGTATGTTTGCATCGAGGAAGACAATAATAATATGATATGTTATAATTATAAGACATACTATAAAAGGTTAGGTAAGATCAATTGCTTCGGGTTAAAAACACAAATGAGAGCAAACTGTACCAAGAATATAGCTGCATAAAGACATTTGCAAATAATGGAAACGAATAAAAATGGGTTACTGTTTCAATTTCAGAACATTCAATAAGTTACTTGGAGTGCGCATTACTTTAGGATATGAAGAAAGTGTAAGCATTTAGAAGCTTAAATATTACGATAAGAGGTTTTGATTATGTTAGTAGATAAAGAGATATACATGCAAACCATAAGGATAAATTGTCGGCAGTTCGTAGTATTACTTACTATCATAAAAGTCTATCTGTTCGTTTCAACCATTTAATGTCACGGATGATGGGGAAGGAGGAATTCCTTGCGTGCTGTAGCATTGGGTTGTTGGGCACGGCATAGAAATAGTTATGCATGTATCTACATATATCTATACTAATGCATTATTGGGATGATAATACAGATGCGTATCTGTATGTAAATAGTCACATAGACTGAACAATAGCGAAAGGGCAAGTTTGTTCAGAGTACATAGGATAGGGAGATTAATTAAGAAAAATATTTATTTAAAGTGCTTGTGTATCAAGTTGTCTAAGTTGGCTTTTGGCTTTTGGCTTCCAGTCCTGCATGGTTTTGAGTGCCATTCCATCCACGTCCGGCTGTTGAGAATAGAGAGAGGTTCGAGGTTGAGTGAGTTGGGCACAGGGCGGTCAGATTCCAGATAAGAACTCATTCATGCAAAAATTGCTGGACGTACGCACGGCAGATACCATTTCCGATTTCAATCACCCTTTATACATACATTTTACTTCCCTTGTGTTTTTCCCTGGGATATTTCCATATGCAACACGCAACTCTAAAGTCACTGAAGTCAGTAATACCGTCCGTAATACTTATTACCCCAATAATACTCTGTGATGCAATTTATATAGGTTATTAGAGTTGTAATGAATTTTATCTCTGCAATAAAATGATTTTTAAGATCGTTTGTCATTTCATCCACAAACACATCACAACGTCTATTTAACCAATTTGTGAGTAATGTAGAAGCAAATGTTTATTACTTATACCATATAATAATTTTGTTATCTATATACTAGGAGAATAACAGAATTAGGATTTAGGATCAAGGAACTTTTGACTTACAATGGTTTACTGCCAGGGTCCATGGGTGCAATGATACATTTTATGAAAGAAAGGCAGAAAGCGCAAAATAGGGCATTCTTAACATATAAACAATTTTTTACAATATGTATAAAAATAATTTCTTCAGCAAGAAGCAAGAAGCATAAGAGGCTTTTCTCTCTATTTCTATAGTATAATATAGCATTCGAACCTCTTTGCATATATTAAGTAATTTCCAACGATATAAGCAATTTCTTACTGTTTCTTACACCATAAGAGCAATTCTAATAAATCGAAACTAATGCAGATATATTTATCGTGGGGTGACTGTAACCTTTTTGAAAAATATGTTCCAATGTCAACTCTTATTTCAATTATCAATTTGCTATTGTACATGAACTTCTTCATGCTACGCTTTGCAATTCATTGATTATTTGACGATGTCGACTCTCTGCAATTGACAAAATTGGCAAAATCTATAAGAATATAGCGGTAGAATAAAGCCTTGTTTGATCATTCTCGTCTTTAAGAGATCTTAATAAAGTAACAAGAATTAATGAGATATTTTCTTTCCAGCTTTGAATTATTTAATATCTTATCTCCAGCTTTAATATTATTATTTAATGCATTCACACGATGCTTATACGACACTTTGTCTTTATTCTCCAAGAAATATTATTTCCTAGTCTATATAATGTAATGTATGCTATTGCAATGTGCTATAATGTAAGTGCACTAACTGAACAATAATAAATTAAATTACGAATGGAAAGTCAGGTGATTTCAGGACGGTTGTGTTAACTTGCTTGATATACGACTACTTTGTGAAGAATATACAGCTAGATACGACGCAATGATTCTGAAAAATGTAACTCGACTGCACTGTCTGCGTATACTACAGATGTAATGCGTTTTAAGTTACCGACATTCAACTGCAATTCTCCAATCATTAATCATTATTATTCTTGTATTGTAAATTGTAACTGAATTGATTAAAGTCGAGGTTAGCACTTTTAGTAGTTCAAGGTTTAATTGTTCAAAAGTTGGAAAGTTTAATTTGCAACAGTTATATGGTAGAGGGTATTAAATCACCCTTATAACATTACATCACCAACACTTTCACCATTAACTTTCACTTCTTGTAAGTTCACATAAATTGAAAGTTTTTTTGTAAATGCTGGAAAATGAAATGCCATAAAATAAGAAGGTGGGCATAAGCGAAGTGAAATCAAATCATGGCTTTTATTACTTTGATATGCGTACTTTTATTACTACCCTCTGTTCTGTCCCGTTCTGAAAATGTTGAGACCGAGAAAGTTTCCTTTCACTATACGACGGAGATGGAAAGTAACTTTCACAATCAAGTTGAATATCATAGGAATGGGGTCCTACATGTTGCGAACTAATGCGTCCCACAACTCAAAAAATTAGAATTGGAATTTCTGTGTAAGTTCTTTATTTATGGGTGATTTAAAAAAAATCCTATAGTCCCCACTTTGTACTTAGCATCAAATGAAAAATAAACTGTTAAATACAGGAAATACTATTAGTCCTGATTTCGAATTTGGTAACGGGTTGCAACTTACAGTTTACGTAATTTAACGGATAAAGGCTAAAAAAATTAACTTCATTTGTCATTTATATAAATATCAAGGTTTCGATAAAAAGCTAATGTCTAATGCGTATTTGATTTTTAAACATTTTTATAGAACCTGGACAGCAGATAAGATATTAGCCTTCGACCATTTACTTGATGACAACAACCGCACCACCCAGACAACAACGTATATGACATTGACCTTTTTCGTCGACTTTTTAGAAATTCAAAAACACGTAAGTCATTACTTGGTTTGACTCATTTCACATTTTGGCTGTTATTGTATAGTCATCACTTTATTGTTGTGATTTCTGCCAAACATTATTGGTAGCCAATATGACTCAGAATGCTACTTATAAAATTAGATAATGTAGCTTTGAGGATATTATTATGAACTAAATAAGATATAGTTAAGTAAACTTCTTAATTATAAGATCAATTAACAAAAACACAATATAGATTAAACATGAGGTTTAAAATCGGTGTATAAGTGGAAATGGAGTATGTTGATTGATCCACGATCTATCACCTACTCATGCAACGTTTAATATTTTAAGGTTTTGCGGAAAGGATGTAAATAAAGTTATTTTTAAAGATTTACATTGTAAAACATCCTTGAGTACTAATATATTCTAGAATTTGTTACTTTTAAACAAAAATAATTTTATAACGTCCTCTGCTGTAATTATTTGTGGAGTTAAGATTGGAGGTACATATAATTACGCTTAAAATAAAATTAAAAGTCTGCATATGTATATAAGATTTTATTTTATTGATCGTTTTGACTCTGTTTATTTAGCACCAACTCCCGTCGATGGAACATTGGGAAATATTTCGAATGTATGAACCAGATAATGACGATAAGAAGAAAAGGGCCGACGTTGCCGAGCTACCTGTAGCAGCGGCCCAGCCACTACGGTCCAGAAACAGCAATCGAAATGCTTACATTCGGTTTCTAAACACGACAAATAGGAGAGTTGATGTCATTTGGATTAATTATGAGGGAGTTCGTGTCAAATACAAGGTGAAAAAATTCCTTTGGATTGATATGCATTTTTGTCGGCAATGGTAATGGTCAATGACACACGCTTTAAAAGCTGTACTTGTAATATAACCCGTAGACTCTGGAACCGAATGAGCATTTTGATGTAACTTCATTTGTAAATCACCCATGGATATTCCGGGATGCAGAAACTCATACAAAACTAGTCGTCAGCTCCAACTCTAGAGAAGTTTTTGACTGCCCTGAGGTACGTTCATATGGTCATCATTAGACTAATAATAATAGGTAATCATAACCAAACAAAGTGATTGAATAAACTAAAAGTCAGATTTAATTTTTAGCCAGTCTACGTGAAGCTCAGAGAGGGCCTCGTAAAACCAACAAGATCTATTGTGACCATAACACTGCCCCTATTTCCTCTGAGAGAAATTGCTCTACAATGCATTCAACGATCAATAGTCAATCCAGCAGATATTTACAAATTAGAAATTCCAGCTTCGTTGCAAAAAGAGCTGCACAACCGCTGTGAAGTTAAACCTCGATCATGATCTCGCTCAATTCAATACAACTGGTACTAAAATGACATCCGGTAACAAATCGTATATTTGAATGCTTATAGAAAGAGAAAACGAGAAAAATATAACCCACTTACTATTGTTAGTCAAGTATATGCTGAAGATAATTCACAATAATTACTACTTCTATGTGTATTAGATGGAATAATGCAAAAACGGAACGTTAAGGGTATACAATTATTTGCTGTTTGGGGTATTATGCAACCGTCGGTTTTACAAAAGTCAAAACTTCATAAAATACTTATAGTTGTAGCTGAGTGTAAAACCATCTTTGAATTTTGATTAAACCAAAATTACCAATGTCAATAAGGAAGGTTTCTCAAAGAAAGAGTGTTACAATGTTCAAGCTTTCTTCTAAATGTGGCTTCCAAATATATTCCTCTGTTAGCTAATATATAATATATAAAACATATAACGTACTATTGAGCTTTGATTGTTCAAAGAAAAATAGGTATTGAAATAACCAATCGTGATTGTAAAATTTAAAATTACTGTTGTCTCATAAAGCGCATAAAACTTTTGTTGAAAAAAAATCTGACCATAGCTAAATCGAAGTTTCCAGCACTGCGGACAGAATGCGAGCGTGAAACATTCTTTAAAAAAGGTGTAGTATATAATATATTATCTCAGTACTAGAACTAGAACTCTGTACCCGTTTTGGTCAAATGCTGTTACAGAGTTTATAATATTTATTATCGACTAATAGATCTGTATAGCGATAAAACCTTATTAACTATGCAATTAAAAAGGGAATGTAGAAATGCATATACTCAGTTAGATCAAAATGAAAGGACTATAGTTCCTGCTCGTACTGCATACTGTCGTGCTTGAATACATTACAATTGTGTTTCAGATGAAATGATGATAACAAATGAACCGATGATTAATATTACTAGTCGGGTTCTTTATATCCAAATGAATATTGCTTATTATTAGCCAATATGCTTGTTTGTTAGGCAAAAAAGAAAATGTCTGTTTCATCACCTCATTCTAGCTTCAGGAGGGTCACGGGCTTATTAGTAAGTATAAAGAATGAATATATTAAATATAGAATATTTTCGTTAGAAATAATTCCTGTAAATTATCAAAGTGTCTACTTATTACTTAGTTATGTAATTTATGTGAACCGTAAGTTGTTCTCGTAATTATTATTATATCGTGGCTTATAGATTAATGTTGTTGTGCAATCAAATATATATATATATAGGAAAGCATAAAATATTTCATATTGTTGAATTATGAATAATGAACCCAGTGATTATTATAAATATAATAGCGATAGCTGACAGACGCGGCACGTTTCGCGTTCAAGTGAGGTTATCAATATTATCATGTTTATCTTAAATACTTTGGTTTACTATTTATTTACTTTTCTCCTTATAAAGTTATACTACAAAGGGCTATACTATGGTCATGGTTAAACCAAGTTAAACCATTTTATTGTAATGACTAAATAACTTACATGTTCACATGCATGTAATGTTGCCTGCAAATGAGTTCATCAGTTTTTAGCCAGTTGGGAACTCCACAGTGAGAACCTCTTGGTCGGCTGGATGGCCTAAATCGATCAATAATTCCATTTCTTTGGTTTCATGGGAACTTAAAGATTGTGGCAATCTCCAAACGTGAAGGAATCCTTTTGAATCACATGCCGCAATAACTCCAACGCTTAATTGAGAAATTATAAAATATTTTAAGGGGAAATTTAATTAAGGAAACTTGCTTACTACTATTGCTTGACACTTATACAACTACACTAACTATAATAGTAATAATACATAATATATATATGTAGTAGGTGTATATGGTATATACAATCATAGAAGGATACACTGACTTTCGTCGTCGACTATTGTATCTGTATTTTATTGACTAAACTTTTTTCGATGTATTATTCTTATATATGGATCGTATAGTCACAAATACATTTACTATTGTGCAGATTCGATTGCACTATCATATAACTGTTAAAATAATAAAAATGTACTTACTCTGTGCAGTTGAACGAAATCCTTATTAACAAATCATCGTGCTCGATAACTAAAGAAGGTTTTTTCCTGTCTAGACTCAGATCAACTATTGCTATTTTGTTATTATCTATTGCTGCAAACATCATAGGACGTTTTGACCACTTTACATCTGTAGTGCCACTAAGAAACAACTCTGTTGTAGGTTTCATGGGCTTTTGAACAACAAAACATTTCACTACTTAAAAATGGACTGATGTAATAAGCGATCGAATCATTTGGTATTTTAGTAGGCACTACCTGCAACAAATTCTGCAATATAACCCTGCCATCCATTGTTGCTGCTAGAAAAAGATTTCTATGGTAGGGAGAGCAATCGACGCTGGAGACAAGACTTTGGTGCTTACTGACGCATAAAGATCCAGGCTCATAAACACTTTGGCTATCCCCTTGACCGTTTAAAATGGGATTGTTCCCATCACTGTCGTCTGCAACACCATAACCAAATTATGATTTACAAAGTATTCTAACTAAGAATGGAGAGAAATCCACAGCGAAAGGAACAAAAGACTTTGATTAATTTGATAATTTCTTACTTATTTGAACTTCACTGAGAAGATTCCCCTGGAAAATGTATCCTCCAAAGGTAGCGAATACGAAAGCCGTTGGATCGTCTTTACAAGTACTTAAACCATTGATTCCAATTTCTTGCATCCCAGTGGCCGTTCGATTGCCGACTCCAAAATTTTCTGGTAGCGTCTCAGCCCAGACTATGAACTTTTTCTCGAGCAACAATTGATTATTAGCTTTATTAACGGACCACAAGCAAATAAATCCGTCTTTCCCGGCCGAAAGAATACAGTAATTGGAAGCATTCCTATTTTTCTTAATTATATCTTTACACTGAGAAGCTGTCAGAGCGATCCAAGTGATAGAGACGACTTTCAGGCTGTGGCCGGAACCTTCAGAGACATAAACTTCGTTTGCAGTCCGACTATTCTCGGACGAAATCTGTTTTGCATGTTGATGATCCCCTGATGAAGACTCAGCCTCTGTTGCTGTAGCCTTAATTCGGTCTGCAGCAAATAAATCGATCAAAGCAATCTCCCCTGAATGCAACCCGCAAGCCAGAATAGTGGAGTCCGTCGGGTGAAAATCCAAAGCAGATGCACAGCTAGTCAAAATAATTTCACTGTGTGGAACTTTCTCGTTCAATGTACGGTTGATATTCCAAATTGAAATAGGAGTGCTGTGAGTACACCAACCGTTATGTTCTCTAAGGCCATAACCAACGGCTATCTGACTTCCCGTTTTGCTCCAAGCGATGCAAGTCCCTTCAAACTGAAATAGTTGAATTATATTAAACTACATCGGAGGATTAAAAATGCAGTCAAATATGTACATCGCTTTAGTGCATTAAATAAAAATCAAATCAATGTACATTTCCATTTCGCAGTTAATGTCAAAGTAGTATATAAATTAGATGTTCAACCCTGAAAAATGCATTGGTGAAAGTTTTATATGGAGGTAACACACGAAAAGAGAAAGCGACATTCTAATAAGCTTTAGTATTCTACTTTCATATGAAATCGATTTAAATATCTTCCAACTTTAACAGTAAGGCAAATTAATTGTAGGAAAAGGACTGAAGAAACATTTATTTCTCCCAACAAACGTTGTTGCCCACAAACACTTTCTGTCTACAACAATTTAAAATGGTTACCTCAATGGGAGCATTTGAGTTACGCAAAGTGTGCAGTTTAGTGGCCTCGACATCACTAATATTCTTTAAGTCACTGTTATTGTAATCGCTAAATATTTTTGAACAGAAAGCGTCTTCGTTTTCTTTCAAGTATTCACATAGAGGGTCGGTAACTTTGGAAAAGAAAGCGTACAGAGAAGGCGGGTACGGTTCACCAGCTTTCATAGGAGCAGGAATTTGCAAGTCTGTGTCCTCAGCAGTCTGAACCTGTAAATTAATACCTATGAAATTAAATGCGAAATAATCATTAAAGAATGCAAAATGCATTTTATAAGCATAACTTATATGGCGATAATGCAAATATTGCAAATGAATTCCCCATTGAGAATGAGGAGAAAGGAGCAGATAACATAGAACTAGAAGTCAAAGCACCAATTATATTATATCTATGATCTAATCTGGTATATCATGTGTACAGTATACCGAATACAGTTATGCATAATATTATATACTTCAACGGATTTAGATGTAACAGATTGAGATGACTTTTCTTCTTGGATAACATCTTCTGTTTGGCAACCATGACTTGACTTTTCCCTGGAAAACATTGTACAAACGGATTACTTTTATAAATTTGGCCTTTGAAAGAAAAATTTCAAAATTGAATAATTGCTGATGATCAATTCTCACTGCGTTCCTTTCCAACTGGAGAGAAACCCTTGGGGTGCAGAATGCCATTCTGAGAAATTTGAATCCATAACCTCGAAGTTGGAACTTTTGTCTCGAATAAAACCTAATCTTTTTTCTCAAATCTTTTTGGCATGTCTTCAATTCCTCAGTAAAGAAATCCGTCAATTCCGTCAACTGCTTCAAAAACTGTGAGTAAAGTTGTGCCATGGCCATAGATCATGCACATGGATTTGAACCAACTGGATGTCTGCTGGACAATCGATTGACTTTAGCCGACATACAAACAAAGGGATACTATGGTAACTTAATCTATACTATATTATAATTTCCGGGTGTATGTATGTATGTGTGTTTGTCCACCCCTCAATTAAAAGCAGTGAAACGCTATGCTGACACTTTGGAAGCAGTGGAGCGCTATGTTGACACTTTGGAAGCAGTGATACGCTATGTTGACACTTTGGAAGCAGTGGAGAGCTATGTTGACACTTTAGAAGCAGTGATACGCTATGTTGACACTTTGGAAGCAGTGGAGCGCTATGTTGCCACTTTGGAAGCAATGGAGCGCAATTTTGACACTTTGGAAGCAGTGGAGCGCTATGTTGACACTTTGGAAGCAGTGATACGCTATGTTGACACTTTAGAGGCAGTGTAACGCTATGTT
>JABASH010002095.1:0-21967 GCA_019776445.1 Tomocerus maximus
AAAGAATACCAAAGTGTTTTACATAATTGGCATCTCATTCACATATCGACGTAAAGTTCATAATTATTAAAGAGTTACTTACTACATGTTAAATCATCCTGTAGTAGTATACAGTTGATTCAAGGTTAGTAAATTTTACATTAACAAGATCAAAAATTATAAAAATATTTTTTAATCATTGTGAGTAAAAATCATTTTGCATGTGCTCACATGAAAACTAATTCGAGTAATGAGTCGCAAAGCGAACGAATATAGTCACAGGTATTTATTTATTTGAACAATTATTTTGTGGCTATGATAAGATAATTCCAAAGATAATGGTATCACAGCTGCAGACAAATAGTACAGAGACTAGGAACAATAAATCCATGGAAATGCAACCGTTGATACTGAAAGTGTGTTTGTAATGTTTGAATAACACAGCAAAGAAAAGAGTATCAACTTATAGGACAGAATGGATTACCTAGACAAGGCAATATAATATCCGAAGACTCAAAGTCAAAGGATGACAAGACAGCAGCCAAGATGAGATGAGATGGACGAGAGTGGAAGAAGATACAGTTTGTTTGTTGTTAGTTGTAGAATATTGGTTTCCTAATTTGGCATAGGTTCCCCAACAGACAGGTAAACATATTATTATTACTATTAGCTACATATGTGTGTGCATGTACTAATAAGCTTGGCAGGATTATAAATGACTTAGTAAACGACAGAGTGTCAGAATGTTCAATTTACAATTTAGTCAGTTCACAACTCACACGGCAAAAAAGAACAAGTAAAATGAACATGGCAAATGAAGGAACCAAGATTCCATTTGTTTCATATAAATATGCACTATAGGCACATTAATATTATAGAAAATGGGAGGTTATGTACTAATTGTAGGTAAGCAAACAATTGTTGCTCACAATTACTCTACGCTATATCCTTATAGCATCTGCCATTGTCTCACTCTGATCTATTTATCTGCACCATCATTTTTCCTAACTTTAATATCAGCAGCGCCTTTAAAGTACAAAATGCACAGAGTGGCATTTTGTATGTGTATTGATTGTAGCACATTCTTTGTAGGTAAGCATTGAATTACATAAAGTTCCTACATAAGAACGTATGTAATGCAAGTTAACATTTATTTTCGATGTACACTGTGACTTTTTAACAAAAGTACCAAATGGAGCTAAGGCTTGTACATTTGTAGGGAATGTAAGGCATGGATAGTATAAGGACATACAGTTGCATCTGATTATTAGTGTACTAGGACGGCAAGAATGAATTAGAAGGTGTTTTTCGCGTGGGAAGAAAGTACGCAAGCAAAAGCTCTCTAGCTCCTTGTTCAACGCGGTTAAGGTGCTTATTATTTCTTCCTTTGGCCAGAATGGATTTACTACGGTGTAAAAGATGCTTCTTTTACTACACTCCACACACACTAACACATGTGCAGTCAAGACAGAGACCATAATAAAATACCTATCTCACTATGCTAACTGCTATATTATGTCCCATATGAATCCATAATTAAACGTAAAAAGAGACACAATGATTCATTTACCCACCAATTTATGTTGCGGCACAACTCTACATCATAATTACTGTGTTCCATTTTGCATTTTAATACGTGTCCTTTTACGAGCAAATTATAAACAATTTGTACTTAGTATTTACCCACAAAAATTAATCGCACGCAATTAAATCTCAAAAATATCAACAAAACGTAATATGTTCTTCAAACTGTTCTTAAATTAAGAAACTTATGTTAGGCTACAGTCAATAATTATATAATTCTCATGATACTAGATACAAATATGTAGTCGCAGGATAAAAGTATGTAGTCGCACGTAGTCAAGACTTGTGCTTTGTAGATTGGTAAACCTTGTTAATGTTGTTAATGATCAATTAGATATGGGTCTTGGGTTACTGCCGAGCATTCAAATGTTTCATGAACCTAATAGGAAGCCCGTACCATAGTTTGATCGCAACCTGACGGACATTTTACCGAAAACGTTTTGTTCTTTCAAATTCATTAGGTGCTTAGCATTCTGACAACCTTTAGATTTCCATATCGATTATCAACCTTCTTAGTCAAGCAATTAATATGCAAGGAACGTTGTGTCATGATTATCAATATCGACTCAATGAGTTCAGGAAACTGTTTGTTCTGCACCAAATATACATAGGTAGTGGTACATGTAGGCTTCTTGAAATCCTTGGACATGAAATACAATATTGTCATGTCTGCAGAGCACTACGCAATAATGGTGAATAGTACCTAGAAGCGAGGCTCGAACTCATTCTTATTCCTCTTGTGTATTTAGTCCAATCAAAAACACTTGATTGGACTAAACAAGATTTGCGGCTGCCAATTTTCTGAATACTGATGCGAAGTGCTGCAACTTATATTTAGTACGGCGTATATATCTCCTGTATATACCATGCACTCATTAAACAGGCAAAGGGTAATCGATATGAATTAATTTGTCTAACTAATCAAAACTTATTCCTTGTAATAAATATCATCCTTGTCATTGTTAAATGACCTCGCACTCTTACTCTTGGTAAAAATATTTGTAACAAGGCTGTGTTTTCATTTCGTCAATTTTTGTTTCTTATTTATTTTAACTATTAGGGCCTTGAACGAAAAGAGTTGTGAAATAAGGGTAGCTGGATGAATAATTATTGACTCATAAAATAATTTTGTTGACTACATAAGAAAATTTTAGTTGCAAACGGACACCTACATTACTGACCATAAGAAGCCGTTGGAAAAATGCTGTATTTATTTTGCGTAGTATTTTCATTATAATTTTTATGTAAGAAAATATTCCAAGAGGAATTTAATTTCAATTCTTTGATTGTGTTCTCTTACAAAAGAAGGAATAATTTATCACAATTTCAAATTTGAATAGTGTTATGTATTTACACATTATAATGAAAAAGGTAATGTGACATAAAATCGAATGGCATGGTTTGATAAGAATCAACTAGATCTATTTTGAATGAAGTGACACTAGATGTAAAATAAAAGGTACAGACAGGAAGAAAAGAATCAGAAAATTCTGCTAAATGACACGGTAGCGTGACTGAAACTGAAATCATGATATATTATTGCCGATTCCCTTCCCCCAATTGATGAACGTGTAAACAAACATTATTTTTACAGAACCGTCAGCCGTCTTCTCTCTCCTTGCATGCCAATTACGGTGCTCAGTCTTTAAGTGTACTCAACTGACATATAATGTGCAGTGAACTCTGATCACACGAAATCATAGTAATGTTCTACTATCATATTTTATATAATGTGCACACACATGCAGGCATAATTTATTCCTCTGTCAGTGTGTATAGTGTACACACATTTATATTTTGTGGTTTTAGTTGGCGAGTCTGGATTTATATGTCTGGTATGAAATGCATGTATCTGTAGGGAAGTAGGAAGGAACTGAAGATGAACGGGCAAGTGAAGTCGATTCAGAAGAAATGTTTTGTTAATGTTAATGCCCAGTAAATTCGAGGTAACAATACGGAGCAAAATAGCGTATGGAGCGAACTCATCCTCTGAACATGAGACAGACAGACTTTTGACTGCTGAACTGAACTCTCGACTGAATGATTATTTTCGACAACACACGTCATGACATCATTTCATAATTCATAGTCATTGTGCTCGCATTTTACTCGCTTCCATAAAAGGTAGTCTTTTCCTCCCTAGACGATTTGCTTCTTTTTGACAATGTACCCTGTGTCTTGCCCTACTCTGACTCCGACACTCGACATTACCATACAGACATTACATATTTTATGGCATGTTAAGTTCGTTTATATGGGATATTCTAGGTACTTAGGTGCATCTATGCTACATACTCCACAGATAATCTCGAAAACCCAGTCAATCTCATCTGAAGAACACTAACTCTGCTGTAGATGTTCTTTTTGCTTGGCACTTTACTACTTTCTTCAGGTACTTACACTCTCCTTTGTGTTATCATATTATCTTGTCTATGCAGAAATCCTCTACATTGTTCTCCTACCTTTATAAATGACTGATGAGTCAATTGCTATTGAGAAATCAATGTTTATTTACCAAGGATGCTTTGCTCCTTTACATATCTCCATCTACAATAATCGGCTGTAAATAAACATTACATATAATTTTATTGAATAAGCAACAAATATTATATTCTCACTTTTCGTGAGCATAGAATTTACCTTACCCGTTACAATTACTTCGAAATGCTTTTTCAGTACATCTACTTATGTCATTAGTATAAACGAATTTTGTTCCAGTTGAATAGAAATCAGAGTCGTTTACGGGAATTTTAGCAAAAATAAGTCACGAATTATAAGTAAGGATTGTGATTGCACAAATAAAGCATTTAATTACCATAAATATTCTACCATTTAGTAGCATATAAGTGTAATAAAAATTTCAAACGACAGTTTAATAGGCCCACCAAAGTTTTACGATATCATATGGATGTTGTTAATTGTTACTATACTTAGATAGTATAATTGGAAATCACCGGTGCAATTATCAGTTACTATCAATCAAGTTTGATGGTATAAATACTCCAGAATAACTTCTCCAAAACAATTGTCTGTGTTCATAATATTTGGTATCTAATCCATAAGTATTATTTCAGTTGATAAATTGTATTTGTTCATAGAAAGCGGACGACTTGTCGCCCTTAATTATCTTTGCACAACTAATTCCAAATAATGGATTCCCTTTGTGGAGTGAGAATTGTCGCTATCCACAATAGTTAACGACGTAATGAGGAAAGAGACTGAAGAGTAGAAGACTTGTAATATCTAATTAGACATTCCGAATCAAGTAATCTATCAAATTGTTATGAAGCGAATGGGAATAATGGACGCTGACTTACCACTATTGCATTTATGCCTTTCTTTGAAAGAATTTCTAGGAAAGTTAAAGAGAATAATAATATAATGGATTGGAAGCCCGTCGTTATTAGAGCTGCTCATTTTGTGTATAATGTGTTTTTATGTTCACAATAACACTGTTCAAACATGTGAAGTTCCTAAGGTTGAACACTACTACACACCATCCTATACTCTTAGCATAATATACCAACCATGAATCAAACGCAATAAATATTGAGAGAGGACAGACAATAAATACAAACAGAAAGAAACGGAGCGTAACATAACGAACGACTTTGAGACCTGCATTAAATTTATGAATACTCCTGGGATAGAATTCAACCTGAAATTGGAATTGTCATTTTCATTTGCTGGTTATTAAATATTAATGATTTTGTCTCTTTGGCTAACGGGAAATGAGTAATGTTTCGTCAGACAACTTTCGGTCTTCACTCTACATTCACTTTTTGGAATACTGCTATGTACTTTTTATATCTTTGTATAGCTTTGCGTTTACTTTCATCCCTTGCACTTATCACTACTGTTGGTACTACTTTAATACTTTGTTGGAGTATACTTGCTATCATAAACATGTTACCTTACTCAAAAACATCCTTATCTATGCATAAACGCGGTAGGGTTACTCTGGATTAGCAGAATTTTAGCATGATTAAATAGTTTTTATAATATTAAGGAAATAGATAAGCTGGCGTTTGGAAGAATAGCGATGAGACAAAACCAATAATCTCAAGAATTATGTTGAAATTCAGCTTATGAAAGAAAATAATGAACGGCATACATTTTCTTTAGTTTTGGTATCCTTTCCTATGAGACCCTAGAATTTACTCTCAGTGTAGAGTGAAGGTTATCTCAAACACTTAAAAGTAATTTTGTTTCTTATGTCTACCCACTTGAGAAGATTGACGATGAGACATATATGCATAGTATTTTATACTTAACCGACACTCGGCAACACCAACACTCAATTGAGACTGCCGAACTTGCTGTTTGCATTTCCCCGTGCTCTATTGCATGAATTCGTGCATATTATTTGTTAGGTATTGTATAAATAACTACATATTGTCTTTCTTATTCCATTGCTCCTATCCTGTAAAATATTATATCCCCATCATATTAAGCACAATTACATACATTGTACATGTACTCATAACAAAGCAAACTAATGTATTGTTTCCTCTCTTGACTTTTCTGATATTTACATTTGGAGCTTGGGCTAACATTACCATGACTCGATTATTGCTACCTTATGATGTATACCTATAACGACTGTCCATATACAAGTACACATCTTCATAATATTTATTTTTCGAGTCCAGAAGGGACACTAATGACTTTTCTTTGTTTCTGATATAGGATAATGGTTACAAAAGTTGGGGATTACAATTTTACATTTCATTTATTTATTTAGCTACTAAGCGCTCATTGCTTGCGTCAAGGAAGCCTTACATCACACTAAAAGAATGAATTCATATATTATTTCTTTGCTCTCAATGTTTTCATTACTTTAACATAACCATAACGTAAATCATCCTACACATTCACAAGTCACAACGGACATAGTAGCAGCTTTAAATTCAGAAACAAATAACACGGCTAGAAATAAAATGATTATCTACGTCACATTAAGCTGCACCAAGAAAATTAAATTACCTCTAAATATTCTGGATGAGTGCTTGGCTTCGTTGAACCTGTGTTTCCTCCACTTGAATCCCTCTACACTCTTTTTATATGGCACCCCTAACACAAGAGAGCTCACTTAATTCTACATACGCACGTTGAGGTTCCCTGCACAATATGCCTAAGATATCAAGCTGCAAATATAAAGGAATACGATGTGACATTCTAGTCAATTAATAGACTAATGATCATACTGTTAAATTTTATTTTATATGGTTTATGTCAAACAATGATTTATGGGTAGAATCAGTCTTAAATTTTAAACAACTGTGAAATGTAGCCCAATTATTTGGCCAATTAACTGCTAAACTCTTTTATTGGATTTACAAAAATTAAATTTACAAAATAAGGATAACACTTCGTAGTAATATTATTTTTTGACTGTTAGGTGTAACTGTAGAAAAAATTTGACAGAGACTGGCCGAAAGATTTAGAATTTGGACAGCTATTAATATGATTTTATTGTACAATTATAATTTTCTGACGTACAGGCATAAAATATTTTTCTCATATTTAAGTTCTCATTAAATAAATCACAAGTAAGTAGTCAAAATTTTTTAACTATTAACTGCCCTCCTCTCTGGCATTCTATTAGAAATTGCCTTAGCCGGAAAAATCTCATCTGAAAAAACTGTTCGAATCTAATGATATATCGGTTTCTAAACTCTGAGAGGAGGATAAATTTCACTAAATCCAAAATGACACTCGAAAGAAACAAAAAGTGAAAAAAGACGTCTCGTGTAGAGTCTGTGTTCTGACAAGTTGCTGAGGCAGACCCGTGCTTAGAGCAATCATCTTAAATTATTATATTGTATTAAATTCTTATGTTATATTATTCAAAATAAATATCAAATTATACATTGTGTTGCCGTCTGCATCCATCCATTGTTCCACGGTGTATAAATCAAAATAACTTGAAGTGGATATGTATTCCGTTACATTATAACCTTCGCATACTATATTTATCGTTAATATACAACAAAGTTTCTATCCCGTTTTATGAAATGCAATAGAACAGGGAAATGTTTGGATACTTATGTAAATAGTGGTTAAATTATTCAGATTTGATGGAAGAAGCTGACATGAGCGACACAGAATTGTCTACATGAAATCATAACATAGGAAGCGATGTGAGATAATGGAGTCTACACATTACACAACTGTTTTGGTTATAAGACAAGTCCCCATGGAATTGGTAAACGTGTGTAGATCGGGGCTTCTGACTGTGTGACATCACTAGACAACAGTTAAGCACATGGAGACAGGTACCTTTACATAACTTACTGTGCCGAGTTACACTGACATGGCATCGTAATACAATCACAACACAAATTCACCTAATCCTTACAACAAATACAAAGTATTAAACAAAACAAACAAAATTGATTTTTATCTTCAATCTCCACTTGACTGAATTGAATCAGACTGACTGCATCAAAGACTCAATTGAGCTTACATGCCATAATATCATTTTTTACATCATACAAATTGGTAGGTAGTTGGAGTACGTCTATAGCCAGTAGCTAGCTATTTAACTCAAGAAGTGCGTACTTAAGTCCATCAGTAAGAGAATGGTATACAGACGTATTATGAATAGTTTCAGCTCTGTCATCGGTACTTACAACGTTTACTGTCTTCTTTCCATTTCGTTTGTTTGACTTTGGATAGCCTTACTGTCAAGTTAACATTGCACAAGATCACGAATCAGCTCCTGTCTGTCAACAACATGGAGAAATGATATCAAATGCCCACTTTATTTTTTATGGACAAACAAAACATATTCGTGATGTGATGACAATGACAACAAAGAAATGCTGACGGGAGACGGGAAGATGAGAAAGACTACTTGACTTGTTACTTTGACCATTATTATTATTACTATCCACACACCACCAGCTATAATATTATTTATTGCTCTTATACTACCATTAAGTAGTATTTATCTATAAAACTATCTCCCGATCTTATTCAATATCCAAATACAGCGTATTGTGGTAGCCATACTCATGAGTGACATTGTTTATTTGTCCTACTATGCTTTTACTAGTGAGATTGTATCTGTAATAAAATGTGGACCACTTAGTATAAACTATAAACATAATATAATCTCGGATTGACAAAAGGCATTTGTGAGTAAGAGATATAATGCAATCATCTCTGTCCACTCAAATTGAGGAGACTTGATTCTAGTTCACAATAATAGGAAGTAGTAGGAGCATGAAGAGTAGGCATGACATGGGTAGCCAGAAGAATAGTAAAAATGTAAAGGTGCTTTGCTTAAAGGCAGATATAGCAGTAGATATGCCTAGCTATAGTTAAGATGCCTCCATTAGCACAAATAATACAAAATAAATGATTAGGAGAGCAGGACAGGGAAAGACGTCTAGTTAGTACGAGTTCTATATGAGAGTAGTAGTGCAGTACGGTAATGGAGCAGTAAAGAAGTAGCAGTTAGTTATGATAAATGCAGTAAAAGGGCATTATGCGCATTATTATAATACATAAGTGTGTAAAGTAAATTCATGGGGAAGTTGACTTGGTATGATATGTAAGCTAAGTATTCATTGGATTGGATCAGATAGAGTGGACAGTCTGCAGCGGTTGTCGGCAATTTCACTTTGTCGGCAACTAGTCTCACTAATCACCTGACAGAGCAGTCCATACACATGTCAATATACATTTGCATTTCTTCATGCAAACAAAGTTTTGACTGAACACAACAGAATGGAGCCATTTCCTTTATTACGTCTACTTTATTAAGAAAACGTAATTCCCTTATTCCATAGCTACATAGCTTATACTAATATATGTGTACTTACTTAGTATATCTATCCGACTGTAATGATACAATCATTATCTTTTCACCGCCTCAAGAAGATTATCAGTTGAGCCAGTCCGCTTCAGTCAGCTACTTATTTATTTATATTTTAGACTTATAAGGAGGAAACTTTGGAATTTGATTCCATCATCAACAATACTCTTGCACGATTAGGGAGATAAGTAGGAAGGATAGATACAAATGATATTATAAGGCCAGTAGCTCCCTGCTGTACCTACTTATATAAATTAATACCTACGTGAACGATAAGATTCAGTGACCGCAGTAGCCACTGTTATATGGAGGAACGGAGCCGAACATTATTCATCGTAGCGAGCTGTTTATCCACTCGACTCGCTCTTGCCGTTTGATTAACGACTCTAAACTGTATCAATAATCTAATAACCCTGTTGTGTCAGTGCGGGTTGGCTAAACAATGGATGATACCTTGTAAAACATTCGTAAAGGTTTTATAAGCCGCTGTTGACGTTGCAAATCTTCCCGTCGACAATCAAATTCAACTTTGGTGTCCGTATCGCTATCTATAATTCTCCTAAGTCAAACAAAAAGTTGAATGGGCATTTCAACATTCAAAGAAATCAAGTTCACTGTCAACACTGAACTTATTACGTACGCAGATATTTACGGCTGGCGGATGTACTACATTCGTACATGCACACACTCATGTAATGAAAATAATAAAATACCTAATTGATACTAGAGGTTCGAACTGGGAGCATTAAATCTATCCAACCATTCCAATTGTGATTTATAATAGAAACTATTTTACTGTACAGGTGCAATAAAAGAGCATTCCAAGTGCGAGTGAAAGTTGGGCAAGTTTTTACATTTATTTATGTCTTATATCAAAACGTGGCTCGTTAATGCTCCAAATGACATTTACTTACGGAATACCGACTCGTCAACATTGTGAGACACCGCTATCGTCCTGCCTAATTCACATTCTACGCTAGTCAATGCTTAATTATCAAAATATTAGTACCGTAATTCTTAAAATATGTATATACCTACTCAAATTACTGCGGTATAATACAAGTAGTAGGCATCCCTATGTAAACTAATATATAGCACCTGTAAGTAATTTTTGCCCCTGACACTAAAAAGCTAAATACTTTGATTTACAGTTTCAAAAAAGCAATATAAGTAATGAGTTTTGCTAAAACGCATTTGCATGATTTTAGTGGATAGTATTCCTTGAAGGAAGTATTTTTTATTCCGTTTTATGTCAAAACACAGCGAAATGGATTGTGAAATTGAAACATGATTAGTGCAAGATTTGTATTCTCTCTTGCTCTACATAAATGTGTAGGCAGTTATTAATGCGCTACTCAGGTTGTTAGTATGTAAGCATTAATCTTTTTTGAGTAAATACAATTAAAGACCTTTGACCCACCTGGTTGGGAAATCTCAATTGTGTAGTGCGGCTTATATTGGATATTTGCAAGTGTTAAATAAGTATAATATCTGTGTATTATAAGGTGCATAGTACCATTTACTACTACTTTATTAAAAATGCATTGTATGGGATGGAAAGTTATGAATGAAGTCAACAAGGTGCTTTAAAAAGTTATGTGGAGTGTCTCCTGTCGTCATAGGTATGTGTAGTTTATGGATGGATCTTGACACAGAGCTGAAGATATGTAGATATTAGATGAGTGTAAAAGTCAAGGAGATATCCAGCCTGGAGTGATTTATGGGACGGAATTCTTACGATGTGCAGAGAAACCGGACCGGACATCTCTGATTGTGGTGTGAGTGCGAGAAGTTCTGATTTAAATTAAACTTTAATAAATAAAATACTGTGAAGAATCGACTCAACTGTGCGAAACCAGATCAGCAGATGAAGAAACCAGTCAAAGTCATCGACAATGTAATCAGGTCTAATCGTTAAAGCCTGCAGATCTGCATACTAGCTACAAACGGACGTAGGTACAGCGTCTCTTGACTTGTCTGACATGGAATATCACCTACAATAATAATAACATTAGAGATTAGAGGAGTCTGGCCTGGCTCTGTCATCTTGTCTAAACCTCATGGCAAATTGAACGTTTTCCTGAGTAGTCTTTGTACATGTGCCTGAGAGTGTACAGTACCGAACCTTTGTTGTTCCTTCTTCGTAGACACACACTCACCTTGTCAGAGAGTCAAACACATAAAATCATGCATGGGTAGGTACTTTTGAATTTGCTCTGAATTGCTTTGCTGTCGACTCTGCGAAACAAGATAAGCTGTAAGCTACTTTATATTGGGTTACTTTATTGGTTTGGAGCACATCTGTCCATCTCTCTTTTTCGTCTTCATTACGATAGAAAATTATTACGGTCCTATTTAGATATTTGGATACAGCACATAGATAAGACTCCGATCCTTTACATATAGGTATGCTATACTAATATATAGTATAGAGAGAACCTTTTTTGTCAAAAGACTGCTTTTATAACAGAGTTTTGTCAGTCCATTTACTTTACTACTCAGAAACAAGTAAATATCACAAAATATAAGAAAAGCATCAAAAGTTCAACTTTATCTTGTCAGTGTCATATAAGAATTCAGCATAACATTTAATTGTTAACACTACCCTTCAACAAATAATTTATTTATTACAATAGACATCTACTGTGTAAGAATGTACACTCTGTAGCAGTTCATAGGTAAAAATGCAAGTACAATATGATCTCGGGTGGATACTTTTCTTAAGATTAGTGGAAACGAGCGAATTTGGCCTTCTGCTGTTAATCTAATCATGAGCCTATCACCTCTAGCAAAAGTCGTCGACACAAGACGCATCACAGACGAGGAACGATACATGACCCCTATTGTTAATAGTTAACACGGCTGTTTTTACATGCATTGTTGATCTACTATATTGTGGGGTGCTATAGATGGACCAATTCAACTCGCTACTTAAATCGTATATATAAGTACATAATAGTAATATTTCAAACAAGATTTTTCTTATTATTATTACCTATTTATTTCATTTAGATATGTTCTCTGCTCTACATGAACATGTTTTACATACAGGTAGAGCTACACATGAGATCCAATTACTCTTATAGGTATTTTGCCACAACAGTAGTGCAGATTTGAATGCAAATACTACTGCGTACCTAGATAAGGAGTATCATATAGAAAATGCGACACATTTATGAATGGAATCCAAAGCTACGTGAGAAATCGGGGATGAGTTCCATAATATAACAGGTAGGGCTTACTAATAGGGGTGCCGGTACACAATTAAATGAAGAGCAACAGATGTTTACTGTGAACTCAGCCCTGACCAGTCTCACCAATCTAATAACAACTATACATTTTCTTCAATTGCCATGTGTGAATAGGCTTGATTGCAAATTTGACTAGATACTAGAACCCAACTTATATGGCATTAATATGCAGAACCGTAACTAGATACATATCGGGAGGTTTTTTTTCAAAACAACACCTTGAATGTAATTCAGATATCATAATTGATAATTTATTCTGTCCTATTAAAACAGAAGGAAATATCTGTGGGCCCCTGAAGCCCTAAAACAGCTACTACACAGTCTGAAATTATGTTGTGCTATGATTACCTAGAGAGGTACTTGTTTTTAAAATGTTTAGAAACAGCATGCCTTCGCATTCTCAAGTAGGTACCCTTATTATTGTGCAGCGTCAAACTTTGTTTCATAGTGGCAATGAAATGATAAGTTAGTTATAAAATTAAAATTTGTAACGCTTCACGGGATACTCCATCTTGAGTCAGTGTTAATGCATAATAAAATACTCTGCTTTGGCATAAAAAATATTTGCCATAATAATGATGGCTGTATTTGATTGCCAAAGTCTGACAGGTGCGATCTAATGTTTTTTATTACTTTATATATTTATTAACTAACCTTTCCGCTTTCAGAGCTACACTTGCGATGATACTGTTGTAAATCAAAATCTTACAAATATAAACATCGGCACTTGTTGTCTATGAAGTGGAAACGTTCTTTCAATTGTCATTTATATTATAACGGAAGCATAAGCAACTATATTATACGTCTTGTACTAAATAAGTACATAGACATGATTTATTTTGCAGAACGCTGCAGCACAAGAGGTCGTGGTACATAGGATAATAACTCTGAAATACATACAAACATTTAATGAACACATTGCCAAACTGAAATAAATCTTATGCTAATGTGAAGTGTGTTATGCATATATCCATAGAGCTGAGTTATTGCATTGTTTTCTTGTCATGTTGGCCAACTCACTTATTTATATGCAATTCTTATTAACTGACAATAAGTAAGTGAACATTTATATAGTCACATGCCTCACTTGGGTATCTCCACAACGGCTTGCAGCAGTCCGGCTTAAATGCATTTAGAGAACTGAGGCGACGACGACCAAGTCCAATCTGTCTCAAAATCAGGGAAGATCCTCATACATACTTGGTCGTCTCATGCCTTACCATTCTTGTAAGATTATTATACGTATATCCAGATGCACTAAGTGCTAGCCAAGATGCTAGCCAAGAAACCAAAAATATACAATCAGGGTCCCGTTCCATACTGCACTTCTTATAGGAAGCTCTATAATAATAGCTCTCGCTTTAATGCGACAAACATACAAATCCTTTCATATCATCAATGGCCGAATAGATAACTTGGTTCTAACAAGGCGAATAGAATTAAAATCTATCTTTTGACTTGTATTCTCTAGTGTCAGTGTCTTTTGTGTACTTTGACGTTTATATAGTATCTATGAGTAGAAAAGCGTGTAGTCTATATCGACCAAGTTTTGCATATGAGAGCATATAAAAGCATCCCTTGGTTTAGATTTGTTTACTGGGATGTTGAGCTAAACGACAGTATAAATGGATACATAATATACATAAGTGTACAAATAGTAGAGAAGAGGTAGGATTAGTTAAATATGCGAAGAGGAGTTTGCTATAGATATACATAAAAAGAATACTCGTTTACCTCTATGATATGCTCTTATCCCCACAATATTATTAACTGCCTGTGTACTTCAGATACGTTGAGCAGTTGCATTCGAAACACACAAGCCGTTTGGGCAGGGTCGTTTTAACTTTTATAACATAACATGTAACGTTAGCTAAACTGACATGCATATTAGATGCATTTCTCCTCAAAAAGGTGCGTGAGGCCACAAAATGCATCGCGGCTTTTCCCCACTCACAAATTCAGAGGACTCTTTTACACTTATTAGACTTCTTCCGAATTGGGAAATAGGACACATCACTATAATATAAAGTACAAAAAGTGTTGCTTGATAATTTTATCCGATATTACAATTAGGTAATCCATTTCACTAACAAACTAACAATATCATTATTTTTGACACCCTTGGCACAATCCTATGAAAAATTATTTATGCAAGCAAAACCGCTTAGCAAATAGCGAAGAACAAATTCCTCCTTTATTATTCTCAACAAGGGTGTTCGTAAAATAAAGACTTAATCTTATGAATAGTAAAATGCGAAAAGTGACTTATTTACGATTGCTCAAATGATATTGACAAGGATATAATGGAGGAAAGTTGAGACTTATTTTTAAGTGCATAGTGTAATGAAAATTCTTAGAGTTGACGCGTTTTTTCGGTCCTTTTACTATTGAACTATAAAACGCCCTTGTTAGCAAAACCGTTTATTTATTTTATACTCTAAAAAGAAAACGTAGTATTAAATGTTTTTTAATCCGTTTGATGATAGGTGTTTGGGAGACTTTCATTTGCAAATTATAGTTAGTAAAACGAAAACATTGTTTTACGGACCATTAAACTTTTTAATACAGGGCTCTAACTTAAAAATACTAATGGTTGTTTTACCAATGTCTTCTCTGTTGCTAAGAAAAGTTGGACTACCTGCCCTAATACAGAAATGACTTGGATACACTTCATAAAATGATCTCAGAGAGAAGGAAGGAGCCGCGTGGTGCTAAAACTCTTAATCCCATTGAATACTACAGAATTAACAGAGTGATACGATAATAATGTTTGTGAGTCCTTTTGAGCATAATTTCATATTCCTATTATGACAACGCATGTAATGTAGTGTAACAGTGTAATAATGCAGGTAAGTGCACTTATATTGTTGGAAAGGTGTGGGCACCTGTTGTACTCACTGATTGGTTTCCCCTGCGGAATTAACATCAACGTGAGTCGAGCTGGACTTGACTTGGCCAAAGCTAAACTATTCGTTGTATACTATATCTATGATAATGCGTATTACTTATAGATAGGGACCTACTTATAATAATATATCTTTAGATGCTTACTAGACAGAATTACTTATGTATAGCATGCATTAGATTGTCTAAAAGTGTGCATGTCAAATATGTAGCTACTCGGAGCAATTCAGTATTAATATTATTATATACTACTAGAGTTGTGTAGCTATTAGTAGCAGTGGATGAAGTATCTGCAGAGCTATAAGTCCGTATTATATGAGATGACTGTATGACATGACACACCAATATCAAAGCAAACGAGACCAGGTAGAGCGGTACAGGTACCTTTACATTGTAATTGTATTTGGTCGAATGTCTGTTGAGTTGCTATAATATGGAAGTACGTAGTGAGTCTGTGTGTCTGTTCTGGGCTCGTGAGTTTCTCTCTTGCAGACTGAGTTCTGCATGTAATACATGCAAGGGTAGTAGTCCCAGAACATAGAGAACAGGTAAAACTGAGCTAGGTGGAGAATAATATATACTTTGTGTGTGGAGAGGGTTTGATAGGACGGCAGACCTTATTAGACCTTTTTGCATTTATTAGAGAGATAGATGGAGAGAAGTGCTGAGGACTCAACTGGCTCCTCTCACTCACTCACCTTTGCCTCCCAATCATCAAGACTTCTCATTCATTTCTTTCATTCATAACACTGAGAGAATACAATCAACATCATCAAACGTCTCAGATCGAATTACATTATTTCTGCATGGGAAGCAGTCTTCTCTCCAATTCCCCATCTCAACTTCTTCCATTGCTAGTCCGTTTAGGACTAGGATACAGTGACTGTGACAAAAATACTAGTTTGCCCTAGAGATCTTTACTCAAACTGAATTTTAATTCAAGTGAAATTTATTGTAACCTATCAGTGAGTGATTCCATTCAGTTCGTTGTAATTGAGTGCGAGAACCTCTTTCCAAGACACAACTTTGTTAACTGGAATCCTCCGGGGTGAAGTAAAAATATTTTTATCTTGGCCCTATGAAGTTCAAAAAAGTGAGACATGGAATCCAACTAAACGATATAGTTTACTTTGTGACGATTTGATGCGAGAATCCTTCTCATCTGTATGTCAGAATTGGGATTTGTGACAAATTGAAATATGAAAGTGAATTTACTACAATAATTAATGTCTTTAACACTAACGGCATCAATCCCAGTCCCAAATTCTGTTACTTATCAAGCCCCAATGATTATGCCAATAAAACCAGTTCAGTATTCTACTTGCCTGCAAGTTACCATGACTGAATATCCGGATGTTAATGTAAGAAATATTTCTCTACTTTTTGTTCATGCAAAACAAATTTTTCGTTATGCTTCCTAATAGTTTATGAATTTTGGTGAACAAAGTTCTCATTGTCGCTACGCGAGATCTTATATCCTCTCTAATGCATTTTGCAAAAGATCCGCGAGTTTAATTACAGTTTCCAACTTACCTATGCAAAACTCTAAAAATGATTTTTAGAGTGTAAGGGAAATTCTATTTAGTGCTGATTTTGTAGATATAGTTCTGTTCGTTATTACATTACATATTTATATCCTAGGTACATAATTGCAATTGTTCTGGAACTTTTTACGTTTTGCAAGTTGATTTGGACTATAAGTAGTGCGTGGAATGCTGCATTCTGTGCATAGATAAAAGCATGCCGTTTTGCTTAGAAAACATGGTAATTACATAAAATGGAATGCATGAGGGATTCATCTTATTACATTTTGAACACACACAACAAACAAACTTGAGTCATCTCAAAGTCATTACAGGACGACACGAGATCAAAGTGGTGCACACTGACTTCCCTGCACTACGACCATGTCGGCATAATCACTCTTACGTAAATTGAGAAGATGAGCTGGAGGTAGACGCTAGCCTAGCAAAACTCGGATCACTATCTTTAATAACTTTTACTAACAATACTTACCTTTACATCATACATGATTGTGAGTCTAGGTTATATTTACATGAAATTCCCTTAAACATTCTCAGCTACTTACCTAGTCCATTATTATTACACGAGTCTTAGGTAAGCCTCATACAGAGCACATTAATAATAAACCAAAAGAGTATTTCTCTTAATACTGTTTAAAAATATTTTATACTAACTAGGTACTTGCATCCTGTGTATTTTTACTGAGCAATATTAAACCGGATATTTTTTTAATATTTAATGTTTCAAGAACTTCCATTTGAATACCTATTGAATACACTTTACCATAGAAAGTGAATAAACAAATGAGGTCAGTGTTTACCTAATTAGTGTAGAAGAGAGAATACCACGAATTGATGTTCACATTTTAAAGTTTTCAAGTAGCAGCATCTCAATTCTCATTGAATTGAAAGGTCTGACAAAGAAAGTATGAATCCGCAAATTAACTGCTGCGGATGAAATATTATAGACTTAATGTCCGGTTGACTTAATGTGTATAGTTTGCTTTGTGTGTTGCAAGCAATGCATTACTGCAGGAGACAACTCAATTGAAATCTCAAAAGCTGTTTTATCTCTGTTGTCACAATAACTATTAGCATTCGCAATGGTAATAAAACAAATCCGAAACCTTTCCTGAGTGGAAGTACCTAATATCTTTTTATTTATCTCCGAAAGTTCTTCAACTTTGCATCTCACTCCCAAACCATCGCAACTACATGAATAGGGCAAGATACATACGAAAATTTCTTAGGAGAACCATTCCGGCCTAACCCTAATTGTGTAGATTATAATGCATTGCAAGTGTATGTAGTTTAACTGTTCCGCACAGTCCTTGCCAGAGGGTACCTTATCTTGCTTTGCTCCTCTTATACTACATATTTCATCCGGTACTCAGCAGATAGATATTGTTTCATCAGCTACGAACACATCCATGAATTTTACAAATGCAAACGTTAAACTCTGTATGCAAATTAATACGTATCCAATATATTCACTAAAGTCGTCTTCTCAGTTTGCTGGTGTGAGCTAAAACAATATCGTTAATCAACTGACTAAGAAGAACTTTATTTTTCGTTGTGCCACACAAAGTGAAAATGCAAAATTGAATTACAATGTAAACCGCAGGTTGGCAAATCAAGCTTTGTCAAGCTTGCTAAGGAAGGCATAAAATGAAAATAAAGATAAGTACACCCAGAGTGTAAATAATCTACAACGAAAACAAAACACACAACTACGAAGCTATTTGCTTTGCTACAGAATAGAAAAGTCGCTCATGACTACTTTCTCAATTAGAAAATACCTAGTGCATGCATAAAATGAATAGTCCACTGTTTCACGATCACAAAAATATCTTTACCACTACGTAATACATTTCACAGAAAAACTAGTATATTATTATATTCGCACACAATCATTTGCACTCTCTCATACCTTATTACAAATCTATTTAGAACCGTTTGCTTTTATTTTCCATTTTCTGTTCTATACGAACATTACACCATTAGATAATCAGTAATACATTCGGTAGATGTCTAATTATATTTATTAGTGGCATATTTAATTTGAATTAATTTCTGGTTTTTGAATTAATGTGTGACTGTTGCAATGAATTTTTGAGCAGATGTGGCAAGAGATCGAAAGTGTGTTGATGAACGAAGGTGGTCATTTAAATGCCCGTCATCCGAATCACTCCGGAACAATTTGCAACACTCACAACAGCAACCATAATCCGCACCACGTTCACAATGGGGGTGGGGACACCCCTCCGTCAAATCCGCACAACCATGGCGGGCATCTCGGTGGGGATCAGAGCAGTTCTCCCCTGCATTCTTCCCAACGGGGTTCTCTGTATTCCCCTCCGTCGTCGTCCTCCTCGTCAACTGCCGTTTCAACGAACCACCACGACAACAACTCCTCGCCCTACTTGGGTTTCAACTACCAAATGCACGGGAGTGTGACAAACGCCCCGAATAACTCATCGAGCAGTGTGATCCGGAACTCGGAAGAGGTGCGGGAGCGAGAAAACGCTCAACACGAATCTCCGGTAATAGTAAAATGTGAAGTGAACTCCTCGGACGGAGAGCGTGCAAACAGCAGTTCATGTGATACTAGTGCTAGTGACAGTAGAATTGTCAACAACAACAAGTCTGCGGAGATCGTGCGGGAGGAGGAGGGCGGGAGTATGTACGACTACCCCGCCCCGCACAACTACGACAGACTCAATCTGAATCTGAAGCCGCTGAGCTATGAGCTGAGCAAGGGCGGGATGGTGTCCGGGAATTTCAGTCCCGTGTCTTCATCTCTGGTCGACTCATCTTCCTCGCATCCGCATCTCTATGCCCGCTCCTCCTACTCCTGTGCCGAGGTGCGCGACTACCCGAGTTCCACCACCGACTACCAAATGCAACACCCGCAGTACGGACTCCACGGCCCTCCTTGCAGCTACTCTCCTTCGAGCAGTCCGCAGACAGATCCCCACCACCACTCAGCACTCAATCCCGCTCATTTGCATGGACAGTGTCAAAGCGCGTGTCCTCCTTTGAGTGGCGGACCGCCTGGAGGCTCGGCCTACATGAACTCGTCTTGCATGGACCACTCGAACAATTTAAATATAAATCTGAACCTCAATTTCCAAGGGGTTCAGAATAATCTGTCGCGGCTCCATCAGAATCATCACCACCACCACGGCCACCACAACACGAGTCACCACCACCACCACAACGGTGGCCACAACCACAGCAACCCGAATCTGAGCCAGGCACACCACTACAGCTTCAAAGTGATGACCCCGCCATTGTCGCCCCATATCCTCAATGGGCACTCTGCCAGCGGGACGGGCAGCAGCTTCCTCTCCTCATCCTCCATCACCTCCACAAGAATCCCGCCCCCGCATGGCCACTTGGCCATGGGACATCACCTCAACAACCCCGCCGCTCCTCCCCCGCCGCACCACAACCACCACCACAGTCACCACCATCCGGGACTCCAGCAACTGTCGACAAACCACAATAGTTCCTCTTCTTCTCCCACTCTCAACTCGGCTCACGTCGCCCCGCCTATCTTCCAAATCCATCCGCACAACAATCTTCATCACCACGCGCATATGGGTCAACATCACCAAGGAATCAGTCCTCCTGGAGTCCCGTCTTTGAACGGCACTGTCAATTTGGTGAATCCCTTGGCCGGGGGACCACCAACAGCAGTGGCGAAACCAAAAAGGGGACGACGACGATGGGGCCGCAAGAAAGTCACCACACATTCCTGCACCTACGCAGGCTGTACGAAAACTTATACCAAATCTTCTCATTTAAAAGCACATTTAAGAACACACACGGGCGAGAAACCATATCAGTGCAATTGGAAAGGTTGCGGCTGGAAATTTGCCAGGTCAGACGAATTAACCAGGCATTATAGAAAACACACGGGAGATAGACCCTTTCAGTGCAGACTTTGTGAAAGAGCATTTTCACGCTCTGACCATTTAGCTCTTCACATGAAGAGACACATTGCAGTTTAGATATTTTGAAGTTAATATCCGAGTTGGGGCGGAGACCTAGAAATGTATTATCAATTGTCTGCTACTGTACTACTTACGTTGAGATAGAACGAAAACCGAATTCAGATGATTGTAGGGTGTCTCAAAATGTAATCTTAGGGAATTCTATTAGAAATCAAGAAGGGGATCGTGTAAAATAAAAAGAAATTCTAGGGCATTGTAACCCTTAGGTTATTTACCATCAATTATCATGCTTCGATCGATTGAAATAAAAATGTGCATTTGGTAGGCAGTTTCATGAATATATTAGTACCAGGAAATGTATGTTTTATTTCGTGCAGCGGAAAGAATTTAGCATTGACAGTTTTATATATTGCTAGTTTACTTATCTCTAGTGCTCATTAGGTAGATATACTACGGAATTAAGTATTGACGAAAATAAAATACCGAACTACATCAATTAAAGTACTGAATGCTAATTTTTATTATTTATGTAACTCAGTTTTGTTATCTGAGATATATGATTGCGTACCATTTTTATCTTTCTGTTACTTTTTGCAGTTGTTATCGATAGTACTTACTTAGTGTCATTTAAACCAAAGTTCATTTACTTTTCAGCATTTACCATTTAGTAGCAGCATTCATGAAATGTTTCATGCAGCTGTTTTCTTTTGTGAGTTAGAAACTTGGATTTTACGATCTCATCTTGCAGTCTAATGACTAACCAGGCGCAAATATATTTTAGAAGACGAATTAATCAAATATGCAATCATACATATGGCTAGTAATCATTTCTCATATTTACTTATTTAATAAAAATGCTCTTATTTCTAGTAGCAACTATTTATTAATAATTCATAGAAAATAATTAGATATTAAATATGATCTTATATTCTGTAATAGTAC
>JABASH010002096.1:0-21966 GCA_019776445.1 Tomocerus maximus
TGTTAGAAGAAATAATAAATATAAATTCAAGTTTATTAAAATCATCAATGGAAGTTGTTTAGTTTAGGTGATTGATACTCTTCATTACAGTATAATACATCGATACATGCATACCTATATAGTCATTTGAATACTCATACGGTTTACTACAGAGTATTTTCATACACTACATAAATTATCGAATTTACCTGCTCCCTTGTGCTATTTTAACCTATTTACATACTCTTTGCCAATATTTATCATTTATATTTAGTTCTTCTGTTAATCTACGCTAATTTCATATACTTTTATATTAGGGAATGTATATAGTGATTTGATAATATGTATTTGTAGTAATGATAGCAAAATATCACTACAGAAGAGTTTGCAATTTGCATGTATTATTGGCTAATACTTCACATCACAATCGCGTGATTGGATTAACCGTTATATTAAAATATAACAATTTATCATTTACGTTTTAGCAAAGTGCTAAGTTTTATGTTGAATTACGTATATAATTCTCTGTAAGCCCATCCTTTTGTCTTGGTCGATCTTCTAATGGCATATCTTCTCCCTTCGTCGTAAACCATCAATAAAATGGCGAAAGGAATGGGTAAAATCCAGAGAATTGGGCTGCAATAATTACAAATTGATAGGATTTAATCGACTTTCTGTATCAGAAAACTTTGCTTGCAATCAACAATGATATAAGTTAAATGAGGACAGTACCTTAGATGGGCAAACGATAATCCTGTACTCACATACGGTGTATAGATAAAAAAGCACGCAAGGGCAATTTCAAACAAAATTCCAAGATTCATATTCCAGTTGCTACAACATGAAATTACATTTTACATTAGTATACCTTTTCTAACCATCATTTACAACTTGATGGCTATTTATAAACAGGAGATTTATTAGTAAAAATTTAAGAATTACGTACTCCATTCCTTTGTGAAAAATGCTCATTCTTCTGGTTTTGCAACAAATAACATTGGAAACCTGCATCAAGACTATTGCTATGAAAGACGCAGTCTGGGCTGTGATTTTTAAATTCTGTCTTGTGTGGTATGACTATAAATAAACGGAAAAACCGGACCATTTAATGGATAGTAATTTAAGAAAATAGGTGCAAACTATGCAAACAGATCATTTAAAATATTTATACCCATTCTTGTCCATAAGAGTCTTCTAAATCGTTAATTGAAGTCGAGTCCCATTTTTGCTCAATACCAACCATTCTTAATGGATACCAGCCATTGTATGCGAATGTGGCAAAGTAGGAAAACATTCCAGCAGCGAACTCCATCACAGAGGATTGGCAGTATGTGTAGGTCATTAATCTGTGGAAAACAATACAAAATAGCTGTAAACACTGAAGAAATTTATTCTATCTGTGTAGGTGCACTAGGACTAGGATGTGATACTCACTGTGGGGTAACAAGAGTCTGAACTTTCGGATCCCTCGGCTTCAATTTCATAATATCGGCCTCTGCAGCTTCATGGGCAATACTGATTGCGGGCATGACATCAGTGCCCAGCATGATGAGCAACATGGCAATTGTTCCTAAGGGTAGAGGAACTCTCAGGATAACAAATACCCAAACACAGTAAAGTTCGGCACAATTATCCCCTAAACTGTATGCAATGAGTTTCTTCAGATTGTCAAAAATCAGTCTTCCTTCTTCAACTCCAGTCACAATAGTGGCAAAGTCATCGTCCATTAAAATTAGATCAGCCGTTTCTTTACTTACTTCGGTCCCAGATATCCCCATTGCAACTCCTGAACAAAATGTACAGAAAATTAAATGAAACGTGCGATAAAATTGTTAATATATTTAATTTTAAGTTGAACCTATATCAGCCTTCTTCAAAGCTGGAGAATCGTTAACACCGTCCCCCGTCGCAGCAACAATACAACCCAAGTCTTGAAATGCCTCTACAATTGTATACTTTTGTTCAGGAGATGTTCGGGCAAAAACAATTTCTGTATGATTCCTAAGAACGTTCCTTAACTCTTCCGAGCTCATTTGTTTTAAGTCGGTCCCAGAAACTACTGCGACATCAACATCGTCAGATTCTATTTCATCGACGGAAATATTTTGTCTTCGAGCCTTTTCTTCTCTTGTTTCGTTTCCTATGGATAAAATTGCTTATTATGGAACTCTGCTTTCATATGAGCGGAAAACGCAGTGCTGTTCAAGTTGCCGAATATGATTTATATTTTCAGTACACAATGAAATCTTTACCTTCTGAAATAATACCGACGGATCTGTGGGAATTAAAAGAAATGCATAAAATATTCAGTTGCATGAGACTCAAAATAATTTTCTTAGTAAAGCATGAGATGAACATTGAACGTGTGAACTATACCTGGCAATTGCAGCAGCTGTGATTGGATGATCTCCAGTTACCATTACCACTTTAATTCCGGCTATAACCAACACAATGTTACGTATGTATATTGAATTGGATAAAGAAATTGAGGCACAACGATCAATTAGCATATCATTGTTAATACCATCACGACATTTGGCGACAGCATTTGGAACACAAGCTTTCGGAGGGTCAATCATAGATATCAATCCAACAAATCGCAATCCAACGCCAAGAAAATCTGGATTTTCTGAATCAAATACTGGATAACCTGGCGGATACTTTTCCAAAGGTAGTCTACAGTCGCAGAAACCTTGAAAGATATTACAAAAGAATGATAATGGTTAACTAATATGTTTATAATTATACCGCTAATAGCTTTTGCAATTAAAGCAATTAGCAACAGATAATAGTTCCTACCCAAAACTCGCTCCCCATAGCTTCCAAGACTTGTGTATATGTCATCGAATTTCTTCTTCCATTTGTCATCCAGTTCATATTCCTTATCTTTGATTAAAATAGTAGTACAGTAGCTAATAATTCTTTCCGGAGCTCCCTATACCATTCATGTAAGAGTGTTTATTAAAAGTACAAATCATAAAGAAACATTTATCCTTCCGTGGATTTAAACGGAATATAAGAGAATTTTTGGCGTATTTTACCTTCATTACAAGGAGATATCTTTGGTCATTAACATTTTTCATGTCATGAATGGAAACTTGAAACTTATTCGTGGAATTAAAAGGTATTTCGCAAATCTTAGGATACTGCGCTCTGTAATCCATAACATCTCCTAATTGATCTTCCATGCACTTTAAGATCCCAGCTTCAGATGCATCACCTTCAACGATCCTACACAGGATAGCAAAAATGTTCATATGTGTTCCACGTGTTACATGTGGTTATTTAAATTGAAAAATTAAATTGCGTTGTAAAACTACTAGTCCATGAATATCATGAATAAATTAAAAATTATGCAAGCTTTTATAAGAAAAATTTTCCATTACTTAGCATATGTCGGGACATTTTCCTGCCCAGGCTTAAAGATAGCTCTGGAACACAAGGCCGCCACATTTGCCAAAGCTGCAAATCCAGGATCTTCATTATCAAAATTGCTTCCTATCCTTCTTTCACTTGTTTCAGCAACAGAAATTAAGTCATTAAACCACAGATGACTTACTGTCATTTTGTTTTGGGTCAACGTGCCAGTTTTATCCGAACAAATCACAGATGTTGACCCTAGTGCCTCCACTGCTTGTAAATGCTTCACCAAACAATTTTTCTTTGCCATTCTTTTTGCTGTTAATGATAGGATCATTGTAAATGTTACTGAAAGTCCCTGAAAGAAAATTAAAGTTACATTTCCGAATTAATCCCATCGATTTAATGTAATATTTTTTAGACCACAATTCTTTGGGGCTCACCTCTGGAATGTTAGCTACCATAATACCAATGATAAAAAATATCGCATCGAGCCAATGATAACCCATGAGAATAGCAATACCGAAGAAAACCGTTCCGATGATGAAAGAACGAACGGTCATTATGAGAATGAATCTATCCATTTCGACTCCTATGGGGCTCGGTGTGGAGTCAACTGAGGAAGAAAGAGCTGCCAACCTTCCCATCAACGTTTTCGAACCAACTCGAACGACCATTCCTTTCGCATTCCCTTCAATCGCGTTTGTAGAGAAAAATGCTAAATTTTTCGTCTCCAGAGGATCGCTGTTAGTACATTCTGGTGATCTTCCCTGTGCCTCCGATTCTCCCGTTAAACCTGAATTGTCGACTTTAAAATTTTGACATTCGACTATTCGTAAATCCGCTGGAATAAGGTCACCAAATTTGACTTCCACAATATCTCCCACGACTAATTCTCCTGCATCGACCTCAACTCTCTTTCCATTTCGTTTAACGAACGCTTTTCTCGGAACCATGTTCTTGAAAGACTCCATGATTTTGTCAGATTTGAATTCTTGGTAAAAAGCAAATGCTCCCGACAGGTGAACAACGATGATTAATGCTACTCCCAGATATAACTGTTGAACAAATAAGCGAGTTGAATATAATTTCATTGTAAACCACTAGGTAAGTACGTTATTTTGTAGGTAGCAAATGTCAAATGAGCAACTTTGTGCTGTTTGTACTTACATCGTCACTTTCCACTGCATTATCAGAGGAAAAGTATTGAATTGCATAAATCCCAAAACTGAGTCCTGCACTTGCTAGCAAAAGAGCATTCAGTCCACTCACAACAGCTTTTATGAATTTGACAAATTGGGATGTTTTCGGTGGAGGAATCAAAACATTGGCCCCGTGGATCTCTCGATTCTGCTCAACTTGGTAATCTGTTAACCCCTAAATATGGGAAAAATCATTTTATGGAGTTACAAGTTACAATATGTGGATATAAGCATAAAGTACTATGTAGAGTTTAGAGTTTAAGATTTATTCGCTTACATCCACTAAGTCGGTACGATAGCGACCAACAATTTGATGCATAGGTAAAATGTGATCAAATTGGTCATCACTGTCCCAATCCTGGGCTGGCTGCTTTGGCTCCTCCCTCTTTACAATTCCTTTAAACTAAAGTTAAGAGAAAACAACTTAAGTATATTTAAATTGGCAATTGAGCTTAAAAAACCTTTTTACGATTCAAATTCTTTCTTAACCTCATGGTCATCAAGTAGGGCATCTATCAATGGGCTGCTCTAAAAATTATAGACCAGAAATATGATTAGATTGTTACGGAATTTGCTACATGCCCTATTTTTGCCTAATGAATTTCATTAGTAGTATATAGTTTGTGAATTAAATTGATGATACCTGTCTTCTTGAAGAGCCACTCCCATAACTCTTGGGCGAACTTCGGTCTAGTAGAGACTTTGATGTCCCTATCAAAGGCGTCTTTTCATTCCCGTACTCATCAATCGGGTCCAACTGAGACAAATTATAATTTATCAACTCATACCAATTTAAAATTAGAGGATATTAAAAATTGAATTATACCTGAACTGCACTATATAATTTGCCACTATGGGCACTGGGTCTTCTGTTCATGATGATCAAGATGTCGAAACTGCTTGTAAGTTGCAGATTTACTACTAATACTAATTTTGTATTAATATCATCCAAACGAGACTTTTACCTAAAACATGAACGAGACTCTTACATTGAGCTGATGTAAACGGTATTACTGAGTTACACAGCAAACGAAGCCAAAAGTGCTAATATTTAAGTGAATAAGTAAAGTTATGTAATATGTGGTTTTCATGAAGTCAGACAGGCCTCGCTCTAGTTGAGATTGACAGGGTGACTTTTCCAGAGAGAATGAATTTAAGAATATCTGAAGAAAATACAAAACTAGGTCCAGCAAAGATTTCCATTCATAATGCACCTCGTCACCCCCTTTGTTATTAAGCAGACAATATCATTATTCTGGCCTGGCATTTTATGGATTACATTTTGTTCATTCCTCGACTGGTTATATCCAGAAAGACCATAATCTTCTCTGGCTTCGAATCACAATTCTTTGGACACTTGGACCCACAACAAGAGTGTTGGTGACTATCTACCTATCGATTGCTGCTTTGTGCCATAGTCTATTAGAAATGCACTACATAAAAATATTATGGTACTTATTATCATAAGTTCTGTGTACATTTGTAATTACTAGTCTACAATTTATAGTCTATCCCATAGAATTAGGCGCACCTATTACATTTACTCGTATTTGTGTAACGCAACTGCATGCACATGAATTAGAAATCTTAATATTTAGAATTAAGAGTCACTATCGAGTCACCGTCATTACAATTACCTTATAAGAGTTTGCTCACTAAATTATTGTGTATAATATGCTATTATTACTACCGCAATCGCATCTTTATTTATAAGTGGTTCAATTAATCATGTAAGCTTATCCATAAGAAGAATATAACAACTATCTACAATAAAAGTAGGTTGTTTTGTTCATTACTTAATACGTCTGTTGTCTTCATTTGCTTATTAGTGGGAGACATGTGGCATCCATAAAGACACATCGTAGTAAAATGCTGCATCATATGACTCAATGTCTGTATAACCTATTATTTCCCTCGTGCATCGTTTCTAGTCTAGAAATAACACCCTGAACTTTCATTACAAAGTCCATCGATTTCCATTCCAAATTGAGAACTGTGTAGCTGCAGGCAAACAGCACCGAATTAAATCGGAATGAACTAGATAGATTACTTTCATTACTAAATATTACTAACAATATCCCATTAGGTACTACTCATAATTGAAGACAAATTTGAGACTAGGTAAACTTATTTTATCATCTCTATCTCTAGTATATTCGAAGGAAATTGAAGCTCACTCAACAAAAATGGGCTTACGTTACGTGCGTCAGCATCTGTGTCATTATACCAATACACTAATCAGACAGGCTGTTCCGGTCAAAGTTTAGTTTGGGTCAATCCATTAACATCTAAATATAGAATACCTATATTATGTATATGTAGATGTATTCATTATGACTGAATTTGTTCCCTCCCATCCCCACCATTAAAAATTGACCACGATACGGTTGTCTCAAGTCCCAAAGACATAATTATTATATACTGCACACTTTGAGCTTTAAATGGTATGTATAGGAATATCAGTGTAGGAGAAAAATTAGGTGAAATGAAGATGTGACTGATCATGTCCTTATGTATTCAAGAGTCAAGGTGGTGGTCGTTACAATTACAAATTAACATAAAGCTGTAATCAGGATGGGCTGTAATGTTATATAATATAATCAATCAGTGCACAATTTTGTGGGCCTGTTTCGATTTTCATTCTGTATCTCTATATACAGAATATTAGTAGATCAGATATGTGGGATACACCATAATATGAAATAACGCAAACTATAAAAATTCTGATAATATTCATGATTATCTTTTAGTGTACCATTAATTTTAAGCATGTTGGATAAGGATATCCGTCTGCTTGTGACCAGTAGCTATGAAGAAACAAGTAGAGCATTGTGGAAGGATCATAGATCATCGATGATTTTTGTTGAAAGGTCATTTCACTACACCCATTCAATGTAATTCATTCACTTTCGTATTTTTTCTTTGTAATTTTTAATTACTACATACTCTATATACCCAAAAGTGCAGTTTTGCAGGAATCTGTTGTTCCTGTCTTTATAGCTATTTTTTTACTTTAAAGAAACTCGACTATTCCATAATTTTTAATATTCTATTTTTTATTGTATGTTTATACTTTGGGCACTGACTCCTATTTTAGTAAATGGGTTACGTTGAGATAAATGTGTCCCATTACCGTTAATGACAAATTGATAAATAATGACAGTGAAATTAAATGTAGATGCACGTTCCTTCACCCATCCCACACCAACATGGTTACATCTTACACAAGCATCTATTCAAATAATGATATAAACTACACTAGCATCTCTACACATACGACTTTGGTTCTAATAAATGAGTGTCAATAACTTGTTATATATGAGTTACATAATAATCTGTTTCATTTGGCGAATATGTACATACAGGAGACTTTCTCAACAATAGAAAACGGATGCTGTAATGGAAAAATGCAATTTGAATTCATGTACTTGCAAAGTTGAAAATAAGTGGCTAAAAATAAATTTATAAGCATACATATCCACCGGTATACGTATCAGTATCCACTTTTATAAGCACAGATTTTTTAAAGATTGTTTCAGATTTCCATTCATATGCTGATTGATGCTGCATAGATGCTGCATAGCTTTGGGTTACAACAACATACGAGTACGTGGTTCAGTAGAAGCAAAGAGTAGATGACGTCTTTACCGAGAGTACCTCATGCCCAATGTGTACCTGACTGGATGGAAATTTAAAATATCATATTCTCTCTTGTCTCTTATATAACACTGCCCGCTTTGGTGTTTTTAATCTCCTAAATAAATCGTGAAAGTTTATTCTGCAAAAACATTGCCAATGCAAACGATGTATTATTTTCATATTTATATGCAGCTGTGCTGACCTGGTTGTAATTTACTGAGTCTAATCTTAGCAAACTATTTTATTTTCGTACATTACATTAGAATCAAATAGAGGTAGACAACACAGATTAATTGCAATAATGCGAAACTCTGTTAAAATATCACGAGGGGTAAACGATTCTATACGCATTTTCTTTTGCATACTTTTAAGACATTTGAATGCATTTAAGTAAAATACGATGTTATCTGTGTGTTCTACAGATATGGAGAGCAGCTGTAACACCAAACCACATGTACAGAAGGTTACCCGGGGTAAATACACTTATTTTTCGGACTGGATTTCATTTAGACGCTGCTTCCATTATAGGCACTGAACAAGATACTAAAAGTCCCGAATATCAAGTAAGATTAAAATGCAGACATTATTCCTAGAATACTCTCCTTACATTTACTCTGAAGAAGTGTCTACTTTACTATAAAACATTTCTTAATACAGGAAAATCATGATTCAATGACAAAAGTAGTTGGGGACTTGAGATCGAAAGTTGCTACTATTATGCAAGGTTTGTTATAGATATGTAATTTACATACTCAAATATTCCTCATAAGGAACTATCTTTCCATGATGGATAACCGTTATATATGTTGACCAATTAAGGGGGAGGTGAGAAAGCAATTCAAAGGCACATTTCAAAAGGGAAGTTATTACCCAGAGATCGTATTCAAAACCTATTGGACCATGATTCGCCGTTTCTCGAATTATCACAATTTGCGGGATACAACATTTATGGAAGTGAAGATGTACCTGCCGGTGGAATAATTACTGGAGTCGGAATTGTTTCAGGGTTCGTTCCATTCAACTACATGCTATTTCCAACTAAATATTAATATTTGATTCTCTTTTTTAGTATCACTAATAAATTATGATTTTGATGGATACTGAGATTTAGACATTATTAACATTGTTTGCAAATAACCAGTACTTATTTTTTATTGGGTTTGAACAGAATTGAATGTATGATTGTGGCCAACGATGCGACAGTTAAAGGTGGTTCCTATTATCCAGTGACCGTCAAAAAGCATTTACGAGCACAAGAAATAGCAATGGAAAATCGCCTTCCTTGTATCTACCTGGTGGATTCTGGAGGGGCTAATTTGCCACGTCAAGCCGAAGTCTTTCCAGATAGAGAACACTTTGGAAGAATTTTCTATAATCAAGCCAAAATGTCTTCTATGAAAATTAATCAGGTACCAATTGCATTTTGGTACTCTTATAAAACTTTATTGTCTTACTGGTACAATAATTATGTTAGTATGTAATTACTAATTACCATTGGAATAGTTTTCTTTGAAGAAAATGATCTATATAAAATCAGATGGACTTACCTTTTTTGTTGTCCTTTACAGATTGCAGTTGTACTGGGAAGGTAAAATCGAATATGCTTAATTAATTCAATTCACTTACATACGAGTATTACTATGCTTATTAACTTACGTGCTTTATGTACAAACACGTTGTACTATTATTATGATTAGACCTTGTATCATCGTATAGTGCATAATTTAGTGTGTAACGATATTAATTAAGAAGACTGATTGAATCTTGGTGTATATCATTCATCTCAATTGGCATTCTTGGTCATTTATTCAGTTGCACAGCCGGAGGTGCTTATGTTCCCTCAATGGCAGACGAAAGTGTGATAGTAAAAAAGCAGGGTACAATATTTCTTGCTGGACCGCCGTTAGTTAAAGCTGCCACAGGGGAGTCGATTTCTGCGGAAGATTTAGGAGGTGCAGATCTGCATTGTGGGTGTGTAAACTTCACTTGTGTTCATCAAAATTGATATATGGATATGAGGATGAAGAATGATCATGCATAACCTATGCTCTGTAAGCTATTGCATTTTGTATTATGATACAGAAAATCTGGAGTAACTGACCACTATGCTTTAAACGACAAAGATGCATTGCAAATAGCAAGGAAGATAGTTTCTAATTTAAACTACAAGATACCTGAAAAAAGTTTTGTTCCAGCTCAATCCGTAAAAGAACCAAAATTTGATCCGGAAGAACTCTATGGAATTGTAGGGACTAATCTCATGAGAAGTTTTGATATCCGAGAGGTAATATTTTAAAATTATGTAAACTTGTCTCTGTGTTTCAATGTGATATTCTATACCTATGGTACTTTTACATTACCTAAAATCAACAGGTAATTGCCAGAATAGTGGATGGATCTGAATTTAATGAATTTAAAGAGAAATACGGAGAAACTTTAGTCACAGGGTTTGCTCGATTGTACGGTCATCCTGTTGGAATCATTGGAAATAATGGTGTATTATTTTCTGAATCTGCTCTCAAAGTAAAAATTCTAAATTATAATTGTATTATATAAGTACTAGCACTGTACATTATGCGCTTCTAGAGCCATAATTTTTCTACAAAATATGCTTACATGCTATTAAACTGATTTTAGGGAACCCATTTCATTCAATTGTGCTGTCAGCGAAAAATACCATTAATATTTCTGCAAAACATAACAGGTTCGCTAAACCGATTCTTTTTCCGGAAAAGGCTAATAACTATCTAGTGCCCTCAACTTTTCTAATGATATGCATAGGGTTCATGGTCGGACGGGATGCTGAGAGTGGAGGAATTGCTAAGAACGGAGCAAAAATGGTTACGGCTGTTTCCTGTGCTAAAGTTCCAAAGTTAACAGTAATTATAGGGGGCTCATACGGAGCTGGAAACTACGGAATGTGCGGAAGGGCCTATGGGTCAGTACTTATTTGCTTTGATTACATACATAGCTCATGATTTGACTATGGAAATATAATTTTAATAACTCCTCGTACGTTTTTATAGTCCAAGATTTTTGTACATGTGGCCCAACTCCCGTATTTCCGTAATGGGAGGGGAACAAGCAGCAGGAGTCTTAGCTCAAATCACGCGAGATCAACGATTAAGGGAGAAGAAACAGGTACGTTTTCTGTGGAACGAACCACAATATTTATAAGCAGACATCTAGGAAGATAGATTATAGTAAGAGTTTTATAACCTTAAATACTGAATTCCGAACAGTTTACATCTGAGGAAGAACAAGCTCTTAAGCAACCTATCAAAGAGAGATTTGAAGAGGAAGGACACCCCTACTTCTCTAGTGCCAGGTAATTAGTTTAGCTTCAAATGTACAAGTACATTTTAGGCCAATTTTTTGAAAGTTTTATTTGCAAGAAACTAATTAATTGAGGGATTGTGTAGATTACAAGTATGTTTTTGCCATTTTAGACTATGGGACGACGGAATAATTGACCCAAAGGACACGAGAGCAGTTCTAGGTCTTAGCCTCCGAGCAGCATTAAATGCACCAATACCTGACACTACTTTTGGAGTTTTCAGAATGTAATTAAATCCAAACAGTACAAAACACTGCTACAAAATGGGTTCTCTTACTAATATAATCATGACAATATGCAATAATAGTATTCATAAACTGATTTGCCAATAATGCTGCAAGTAACTGGTTTTTCAGTTATTAATTGCCAATTGCTCTTCAAATACTAATTCCACTTGTGTTTGTATAGTATTAAATTTCCAAATATTTAGAAACAAAGACTTTAAGATAACATAAGTTTACAAAATGTCATATATACTATTGTGCACCAGCGAAGGAAAGATAAGTGACACAATAATGAGCACTTCTATGTTTGGTTGCATGTAGGTATGTAAATTCTAAATCATGAATAAAAGGCAAAAGTTATAATTTGGGTAAAAAAAACGTTGTTAACAGCCCTTGTTTACACAATAAGTTATAAAATAATGAGCAAGTTTGGAATAAATGTACTATTCGGCATCTCACAGTTAGGCTACTACATTTTTTCCGTTTTAATTAGAAAGAAAAAGAGTAACTAATATCATAACTACCTATATACAGTCCAGCCATATGAAAATTAGAATGGTGACCTCTAGTAACCCCATTGTTGACAAATATTTTTTGTGTATTATATTGGTGTGCTATTGGTATATATTATTATACATTATTACTATATTGTGCTGTGGGCGGACCCATTGGAGGTTACTACAGGTCACCATTCTAATTTTTATATGGCTGGACTATAGGTAGTTATGCTAATATATACTGATATATCAATATGATTATAAAAGAAAAAGAAACGAGAGGAGTAATGCTTAAAATATATTAATGATCATCTTTGTTTTTGGAATAACAAGAACTCGTAAATTTATTAGAATCAGATTGCTTCTTCATCAGTGTTGATGTAACAAAAAAGGTGTACAGGAAATAAATTCATTATAAGTATAATAAGAAAATAAACAAATAAACTAAACAATTATTTATAATCAATAGCATTTTTCAGTAGAATGGTTACAATTTACCTGGAACAGACTGCCGTTTCATTGATCTAGTGACTCTAGGAACTATTTCTTTGTCTTCGAATTCCTCCGCACCCTCAGAACTGTCACTAGACTCGGAAGAACTCGAAGAGGAACTTGAAGTGACTTCATACTTCATTTTCTGAAGACTAGTCCGTTTAGCTCTGCTTTTTTGTGTGACCTCTTCAACAGCCTCGATTGAAGAATCAGAGGTTTCCAAATCATCTTTATTGATCAATCTGGCTTTTTTCCTAGGAGTAGGTAGCTTGGATTTCTGTGAAGCAGTACCACTTGATGCCGCAGTACTAGAATTACCACCACTTCTGTTCCTAGTTCTGGAGGCTGGAGAGTCCGAGTTCAAATTTTTACGCTTCTCGAAAAATGTAGGTGCCTTCATTGCAACTTTACTTGCTGTTTTCAAAGCCACATTCCCAGACTTGGACAAACTTTGCCCAGACAAGCGACTCGTTATTTTTAATTTTTTGGGTGGATCAACCTCCGGAGACTCTTTTGATGGCTGTTTTTGACTTTTGGACACTAAACGTTTTGCAGACGCATCATTATTAATTGACCTTTTTTCGGGTTTTTTGTTGACGACTGATCTGGTTTTTTCACTCTCCCTTTTATTATGGATTGGAGACTCATCATCGCTTTCGTCCGTCTCTCCGTTCGACAGTTCCCGACATTTTTTGACTTCAGCGTGTTGCCCAGAATTTGTTTTTTTACTTCTTATTAACATAGATTCCTTTCTGGTTCTCCGGTCAGTTGACTCCGTTGCTGATTTGTTGGTTTTCATTTCACGATTTATCGATGAACGCTTTTCTCCTCGAACTACTTTGACTGCCCCCATAAATGATTTAGAAATGGGATCAGCATCATCTACCTTACGTTTTGAATTTGCCTTCTGTTTTGTCAATTTTACAGTTGCTCCGATAATTTTGACTTTTCCGGGCACCTGTTTTGTTATCTCCAGTTCAGGACTCGATGGGTTTTTCAAATCCTCTACTTTCTCTTCTCTCTTTTCGTAATTTTTCACAATGTTGTCTTTAGTTACTTTATTATTTACGGTAGAATTACCAGTACTTGGCTTTCCAGAAACTTCAAGTGATTTTTCAATGTTCGGTTCAGATAATGATAAAGGATCTGAAGGACGTAGTTCGGAAACTATTTGAATCTCATCATCAGAATCACTGTCGGCTGCTGAGGTAGAATTTACTTTTACTGAGTTAACAGACGTCTTTTCTTTGACATAATTATTGGTAGTGTCTGAGTTAGAAGTTATTTTCCCTTTTGCCTCTTTACTGATTGTTTCACCTGTTTTGCTCTCTGTACCACAATACTGCTTGAAGAATTCAGTTTTTCTTTTTCCTTGGTCTACGACACTGATTGTGTTTTCTGTGGGCGAATTTGCCGAGGTTTCTGTCTGTTTCTGAGCCGATTTAGCTGACCGACTAGTTAAAATGTAAGTTTTTGTGTGCTCCAACACAGGAAGCTTAACTGTAGGTATTTCAGAAATTTTAGTCATTGATTTTTGTACAGATTCTACTTGAAGTAGTGTTTTCTTTTGCCCATTGGATTTCTGGCTAATTGAAGAATTCGCACCACAGATTTCAGTTGAAAATAATTTAGATCCCGAAGACAGAAGATTATTTGTAGATGAAACGGTATCAGTTAAATCATCCATACACCTCGTAGGTTTTGGAGTTGCAGATAATAACGGCTGTCCACTAATAGATCCAGCAGACGGCGGAAGCAGCCTATATAAATTTGGAGCAAACTGTTGCTGAGCAGAAGAGAATGCCTTAGACGTCGGTACAGTTGTTCTAATGAATGGGGTTGCAGTAGCCCCGCCAGGCAAAACAGTAGGGGCTGTTATTATCGGAGCATTAGTTGACAGCATCTTTGAAGGTGGGCGGATCTGGGTAAGTACAACCGGTTCTGAATCATCCATTTCTTTACTGCAGCCTGAATTTTCGTGTGCATCTTTTACGATTTTGTCTTGCAATGGAACAACTGGTGATTGATGAAGAGAGCTAGAAGAAATGAAAAATATTTAAAATTCGTCAAAATGTTACAAATATAAATTATTTGAAGAGAAACATAAGTGCATCGAACCCAAAGCAAAAATATCTTACGGTTTTGTTCCAGGATCATTCGTACTAGATTTAGAGTCTGATGTAGAATCTTCTACAACGGTGTCCACCGCACAGATGAGACCTTTCGAAGCTGTAACGTCGTCACAAGCAAAAGTACTTTCCTGCATCTTTTCCATTCCCAATACCTACAAAGAAATATTATTTATTAATAGAGACTTGCCCTGATGACAGATGTGAGCACAATTAAAATTAAAAGATTGAGCTCTGACCTGTGGAGAATTTGACAAGTTTAAAACCACCGACTTGGCCATAGAATCTGCATTTGTAGTGGATGGCATTATTTGAGATGGCTGTTGTTTTTGCAAGGAATTGACATTTTGAATACAACAAGTGGATTCTGATTGGACTTGGATAATAGCTTTCTTTTGAGGCATTGGAACATTGGGGCCTGACGGTTTGGAATATCTCTTTTTAACTCCAGGACCTACAAACATCCACAAAACCCGAGTTAAATGTATAATACGGTTATAACTCATAAAATACGAAAGTTCAAAAACTCACTTTGCTGAACCAATTGAGACGCCGTAATACAAGGAATAGAAGACGACGGTGTTTCAGCAGATGAGGTATTTGCTGGTGTACGTCTAAAATATGCTTTTCGTTTATTGGACGATGTGTTCGAAGGAATCGTTGGAGGTCCATCAAAATCAAACACTGTAAAATTTTTTATTTCGTCAACTTTTGCACGGTCATTTTTCTTTTCATTTTTATCTTCTACTTTGGTTTGTTTCCCTGAATTAGTTGCAAGCAACTCTGTTGCAGGAACCACTATATACACAAAACCATAAATCTTTACAGTATTAGATACTAATAACATCGCTTTGCCAAATACTAGCACAGGTATAGTAAGTAACATCGAAACATCGAACCTGATGAGGCTGAAAGCTTAGATTTCTTATTTGCCTTAGGTGCGATAACAGATTTTTTAGAATTTGACACAGGCAGTTGGAATTTGGATATAAATTTCATAATTTCATCGACAATACAATTATCAACATATGACTGTGTAACTAAAAGTCGCTTTCTGTAGTTATTCGCAATGCGCAGCTCATCATTTGCACATCCAATTACAAGAAGAGACGAGCGTCTTTCTTGATTAAAGACTTCCATGTCTAAAACACTACGGAAAAAAGTTTAAAATAACGTTATCATCCTTGGACAAGTTATCACAGTTTTGGATGAGAACCAATAATCTAAATAGTATTGCTGTATTAATATTAACGGTGATAGCACGTAATACTTAGGGTTCAGAAATAGAATATTAACACAAACCTGGAGTAATTTGATAATCCCCCCACTACAAACAGAGAAGGACTGCTCGATTGAAGGGCGCTCATAGACAAACACTCTTTTTTGAAAATACCACGCATAGGGAAACCAAAAGTAATGACCCCAGCCACCGGTTCAATAGCAGACAATTTACACGCCAGAACTGAGCCAGAAGTCCAACCAACAGCATAGACAGGCCTTTCTGGATATTGACGCTTCAAATCCCGTACTCTCTGTGAGGCTACTTTTAACAATTTTGTCAAGTAGTACTGAACTCGCATGTAAAAATGTGCGGCCATATTCAACGTAACAGAAATCACCTAAAAACCAAATTAAAGTCATAATAAATACTTTGTATTGTCTAACTAAAATATCGAGACTGATCAAGCAAAATGTGCGTGCAAATTTGGCAATAACAGAAATTATAATAGTAATATCTATTCTGAAAAGCTTAATATACCTTTCCGCGACCTGCGAGTAGAGATACAAAACGTTTCTTTCTCCTCTTTGAAAGAGATTGGTTTTTAATTGGATTTGCAGTTATAAACACAAAAATTGGGGATGTTGGCTGCTTTTTTGTTTTGCTAAGCTGTATAACTGAACTAAACGGGTCCCATTTCCTCTTCAATACCAAACTAATCGCCGTGGCATTAATGTTCTTTTTATTAGCTTCTTCAAGAGCACTGATACTAGATGTTCCACCGGGAGTCAGACTATCCGAATTTTCAGAGTTGTTTAGTACCACAGGATTAATAAGAAGTTTTGCTCCAGGTGGTCCCGTAGTTAGCACTGTCATTCTATCTACAAAATCAGGTAAAGAAACTCGAAGAGTCTGAAAAAAAATTAAATATCATTCCTTTACTATGTATGAATCAATATGCGATTGTTATGTACATTGTGTGTACATAATTTTGGTGATCGATAATGGGAAAATTCCATTCGACATCAAATATTTTTGAATGTAGTATAGAAATCAATTCTATTAAGATTGAAATTGACTTAATAAAATGAACCCAATGTACATACTTAAAATATTAAACAGTAATTTAAATACCTGCAAAACATCCAAATACGCTGACAGATAATCTAAGCTCAGATTTTCTACTAAAACACCATGTAGCCATTGAGTTAAAGTTGAATTCCATTTATAAAACCCTAACACTTTTCTGATACGTTGGGCAGTCTTATCAATAGACAAGCGTCGCAGCACTGGTTCTCCAAACCGATTTTGATTTACAAGCCTTGATAATCTCTCTTGATGCAATGCTTTCAATACATTCTCAAAAACATTTATTTGGGCATTAGTCCATCCAGTCCTAAATAACACAAACCATGCAATTTAATCAAATAGCCAAAACTAGTGTATTGCCTCTCCAAATTCAACATACACTTACTTAACAATTTGCTCTTCCCAATCTTCAGGCACTTCCGTTTCCCTCAAAAAATTAAGATTTTTTTCGCAGTCCTTCATTAAATTTTTTGCTTTATTGGTGTCATAAGGAGGCTCTGGATCAGGATCAACGCTTTCAATATCAATATCTACGTCACTCTCATTGTCATCTACAACTTCTTGTGAAGACCCTGAGGAATCAGGACTAGCTTTTTTACCACGATGATAATTCAAACTTGGACTGAGAAAGGAACTAGGGCTTCTCCGTGAATGCGAAGGCCGGACCTGATTTCTATAAACAATAGCAAATTAATTGGTCATGTTTTTGCAGCATCAATGAAGTAAATATTGACAGGAAATATTAATGATTGTTTTAAAGCCCTTTAGTACTAAAAGTAATTGCATGATCATAGTCCTATAATATAATAATAGCACTATAATTATCTTGATTCGTATATAATTATAATGTTAAGACATCCGAAAATATATTTAAACGGATAAGCTTCAAAAATGCATGTCAAGCTTCTTTTGTCGTCTTGGTCCAATAAAAGATCGATGGAATTCCTACATTCCAAAATTCCAACCCTACAATGAATTCCTCGTAAAATTAATGTTTAATGACAAATTATTATTTTTGCCGAACTTTGAACATTGAATTCCATTGGTATGATTGAACCACACATTCAGAAAGACCGCTTGATATGATATGCAATGCAAGTGAAAACCAGGATGTTTTAGTTTATAACCGAATTTGAATACCAGCAAAAATAAATATACTTATAGTAATTTAGTAATAAGCCATTTAGTAAAACCGAATGTCTCAATAACGGCATGATATTAAAAAATATCTTACTTCAAAAGGCTTTCTAATTTTGACATTGTTGGAGGAGCAGAACTATTGAATTTAATATTTGAAGGGAATATTAAAGATCGGTTCGTCGAAGAAATAGATTTGTGTAGTAATTCTGGTCTACTTTGGAATATGAAATTAATAGATCCAGAAGGAGGAGATTCTTCGATTTGAGGTCGACATTCTTCTTCCTCCGTTTCAATAATCGTTGGAAGTTTTTCTGGGGTAAGAGTGTTTGCATTTTCTATCTGGTCTATCTTTTCTGGACTATTTTCAATACCACATTGCTCTTTCGCTGGTTTGAACCCAGCAACACCAGCTTTCCAGGGAAGAGAATAGCTATGATCCAATGCCACAATATCTGCTGAAGTTATTGTCTGAAATTAAGATGATAAATAGGTAGTTTAGTTAGTTGTATTATACAAAAATGCAATATTAATATGTACTTTTTTGTATTTATTGTTATAGATGCCGTTTTGGAATTGGAACATGTAATGAACGAGCTGAAAGTAAGACCGCCCTCAAAATATAAAAATGCTGGCTATTTACTAATTACCGTCATAGCTGAATATTTTTTGCCATCTGAAGACGCGGAGCGTGAACTGCAAATTAATGCAGGCTGATTCAGCGTCCTTGCAGTATTCGCTTTTGAAGAAGATGCAATGATATGTACGTTTGAATGCATGGCAGAGATTTAACTCAACTTAACAAAACTGTTTGGCGGTCTATAAATGTGAAGCCCGGGTCCGATCCGAACTTGCATGTATTCAGTCGGTATCCGTAAGGTATAGTATAGTAGTTACTCACATCCAGTTAACCAATCATTGGGGTCATTATCATCAGAAACAACACGGAAGGGCGAACGACGACGACGACAGAACCTGTTTCTCATTTGGGAGCAATGCAACAATTGACAATAACAATACATGAATTTAGGTACCGGTATCACACGAAAGGTAGTTTGGGTTAAGTCGATCCGCCAACTTGAACCAGCAAGGAAGGAAGTGAAAAGGACACGATAGATAATATTTTTATTTATAGTCAAGTATTACATTACTTCAAAAATGTAAATGTAAAATGTAAGCTAATGTATATGTGAATAGTGAAGTGACTTACCTTTTGCTGAACTACTACTGAAGGGACGAAATTAACAACAGTTTCAATTCAACCAAAAGCATTTATCTATTTTCTATTTATCTCAAAATGCGCACACCGCAAATAGTACATATGACTGACATACATGTCAACATGTACAACATAAACATAAGTATCGGCTCAGCTCATTCGATCCTCCTAATTTTTAAGAATATGTTGGATAGATTGAAACTTGAGGAGTACCAATCTACTAATCTTGATAGTGTATTCAAGAAGATTATCCGGATTATCTTCGCATACAATCTGCAGTTACATCACACAACATTCGGTTCACATAAACTTGTCTGTCAGTCACATTTATAGTTTCTATTTATGTGCATAGTCACATAGTCACATCACATAGCCAAACACAAAAAACGTACCTCACACTCACACAATACAATTCGCATTCGCACAACCACGGACCACGACACTACCACACGCGCGCAAACGCCACACGCACACTCTTTACTTCTACTCTACACACGATTGCAGATGTAGAAGAACGAAGCACAACACATGCTTTGCCGGTACAGGGAAATTATGAACAGCAATGAACCAGAAACAGCTGAGGGATGAATGAGTATTAATTCATAATTTCGATATTTTCGAGTGTTCTTTGGTGCTAAATCTGCTAGAAGTCAAAAGGTTGAAGTTCTGACACCAACATCGACTAGAGTGTTGACTTCCGGAGAAATGGGATATGTCTGAAATTAGAGGAGTCTTTTGCAGCTGGATCCTGTGTCAGTTATTATAAGTCATAGGTATGTATGTGTAGTCTAGTTTATATCTAACATTCAATCAAGGTATGTGTAAGTGTGTAAGATAATATTTAATTATCCCAGCCAAGAAAAGAAAGAAAAAATTATTTGTAAATAGACAAAAATATCTTATCCTACTATCAAGGTCGCACATGTCTAATGTTTGCACTAATGGGCGTTTGGGCATGTCGGTTTCGGCGTTATTTATTTTATTTTAGATTTAGACCATACGTTTGTTCAATGAATATAATATCACTGAGCACTTATTGACTCTTAATTTAATAATATATAGTAGTCCGGCATCCGGTATACACGGTCATCAATTAACATAATGAATAATAATAATCTTGTGTCACTTGCTTGCTAATTACAGTTTGCTGTGAGAAAGTCCTATTTATTGTTTGTTGCCGCTGAGGAAAACATTATGCAGCGAGGAGGCCAACATGGACGAGGTCAATCTAACCAAATGCAACCTTCCGACACATTAACCCCTACTCTTCCACCTTTGTATCCTACTACAGTTGCTTTGCCTGCTCCGATGCCGCAAAGCGAAATGATAAATGAAGCTTTAGAAATCCAAAAAAAGATGACTAAATACTTTTTAACAAATTATACCGTGTCACAAATCAAAGAAAAATATAAATCTGCATTTGCTGTCGAACGATATAGTGACAGGTACAATTCACCATCTATTAGCAATTTACATGTTGTCCATCGGGCTAAATCAAATCGCTATCCTGCAGAACTTAGTGCTAAAGATATTCGGCTCAGTAAAAAGAGTAGAAAAATGTTTACGGTGAAGCGTCTTAAACGAAATTCCACTGAAATGGAAGGTAATGAGGACAAAGAAAAAGACTCGGATGATGACGAACTTAATCCGAAATCAAAGAAGACTGAAGTTTCCAATTTAGCCACTGACGATGAAGACGAAGAGGATGTAGATGAAGAAATGGACGTTGGTAATGATTATATGGTGGATCATTTTGACAATGGCGAAGACTTTCAGGACAATGATGCTTTGGACGCCGGTGGTTATGGCGATGGAGATGATTCCAATTATTACTGAAATCTTGAACAAGAGAGAGAGCGCAATATCATGCCCAGATGCAAGGTAAAGACGCAAAAATTAGAAGCGCCTGAAAATGGCTATTTTTATATAATAAATAAATAAAAGTAAGAATTCAATTAGATAAAGAAATTTTCGTTCTTTAGGGTTCTTAGTGACAGGTGGTACTGTGACTGTGACTGCCTGAGGAGACAGAAGAGACGAATGTACTTGTACCAGTAACTACGTAAGTTACGTAACGTAACTTAACTAGTGTACAAAAATACCAAAGTAAAAAGGATTAAATGGTAAAATTGGAAAATTACAGGCTATAATTAATTAAATTGTACTTGCGCAAAAACACAAGTGTGAAGGTATAAAAGCACAAAAAGTGGTATTTCGTAACTAACCAGCTAAATACAAATTATACTACTTCAAATTAAAAATCGCCCCGACTCCGACTCGACTACGCGACGATCGTTGGAGTAATTGGAACATTATTTATGACTAAAGCCGGGTTTATGCTTTACTTTTTACTCGTTACTTAAAGGAAAAGTTGCTCATATGTCATAGTAACGGCATAAAATCCAATGCAAAAAACGCAAATTTCCCTTCAAGTAACAGGAAA